>ML781131.1:241811-310093 GCA_009831015.1 Picea engelmannii | reverse complement strand
TAACTCATTAATTAATAAGGTAAAGAAATAAAAGGAGGATAATAAATTATATTATTAAATTAAGTTACGTACCCAAAAAGGGATAACATATTAACTACATATAGGATAAAATAATAATAAAGGGGATAAGGGGCATTAACGACAAGAGGATAAGAAGGTAATAAATGGGTTAGGTAGGGAGCAAATTAGGGGGAATTCGGTGAAGGAGGGATATGGAGGGGAAGGATGTTTAGGAGAAGGGGATTCTACGGGAGATTGGGGATGGATTTTGGGAGCACTGGGATTTGCAGAGAGAGAAGTGAAATTTTGGGGTGGGATTGTATCAGTCAGGCACCATGGTTGCTGGAGGTTTTGGGCACAGGGGCCAGGATATCCATATGATATCCTGGAGCTAGGAAGTTAACTAGTTGGAAGGGTGGAACTAGGTTTTTGGGAAGTGTTTTACAGTGTAGCAGTGGTCAAGAAGGCATTTGGACAACGAAGGGTTATTAGCATCAGGTTCAGGTATTTTAAATTATGCATTGTTTTAATCTGTTATTAAATTTATTATTCGTTGTTAAATTTAGGTTACTGAAGTTATTATTATGAAGATTATTATTCTGTTATGAAATTACTGCCTTAGTTTATGAAATAAATTGATGTTAAATCTATTTGGCCCCTTACATATATTGAAGGTAAATAATCTCCAAAGACTCTTGATTGCAATGATTCAAAATGTGATGATGTTGAATTTTTATCAAGTGAAGAAGATGATCTAAAAACAGTTTGTGTAAAGTTTTATGATAGTTATCCCATGGAAAGAAGAGAAGAAAATCTATTAGAACTTCAAAAGGAAATTGAAGAGGGTTTATATAGAAATAGAAGTGATCATTTTTATACACACTATAACTATCTTTCAAATAACACTAAAAAGTTTCTTAGGAGGAGTCAAAGGTACATATTGAAGTTAAAGGGATTGCTCAAAGAACAAGACGAGAGTTCTAAAACTAAACTAGAAGAAAAAGAAGAAATCACAAGACTTAAGAATGAAAAACAAGATATGAAGGTAGTTGATGAGATTAGTAAAAGTTTTGAAACCATTGTCCATCTCAAAACCAAAATTGAAGAAGCCAAAAGAATAGAGGAACTATTGAAGATTCAATTAAATGAAAAGGAAGAATCATGTTGTAAGTTAGAAGTTGAAATTGTTGTCCTTAGAAAGAAGGTGGAAAATTCAAACAAATTCTTGAATAGCTCACAAATCTTGGATGAGATCTTGGAAAGTCAAAGATCATCATGTGATAAATCACGTCTTGGATACAAAGGAGAAGATACACAAGCTGAAGCAAGAATCTCAAAGAAGCATGTGGTAAGTCTATAAAAGAAGGAAGACAATGTTGCAAAGCAACCATATATACAAAGAAAGGAAAATTTCAAAAGAACAAAGCAAGGAAGACATCAAGAAGCTATTCTTGGGACACCCAAGAAAAGGTATGAAAGTATTTTTCATGGGTATTGTTATTCATGTAATGGATATGGTCACAAAGATTTTGAATGTAGATCTTATGAAAGGAGATACAATGGAAGATTCTATAACAACAAAAAGTGTTGGAGATGTGATCAAGTAGGAAACATTGTTGTTCCCAGTAACTCCATGAGATGCTAGAGCTATAGTGGATTTGGCCACAAATCCAAAGAGTGTCGGAACACGAGAAGGATGTCCATGATGAGGACTTCACATAGAATGGCTAGAAGAAGGAATGAAGTAAGGAAGGGAGACATATTTGAAAGGATGGATGCTCAGAGATCAAGTTCTGAGGAGAAGGGTCATCTACAAAAGTAGGTGAAGAATACAAAGCAACTAGAAGAGGATGAAAGACTGAAGGGAAGCTCAAGTAAGTCATCTACTGAGGCATACATAGGTAACAGTTGTGACAGTTGCATACATACACTGGTTGACCTTGAATAGGTCACATACATAAGCGCTCTGTTTTGCAGCAGACCGCATATATGTGATAAAGCCTTAGGAAAAAGGCAACGCACATGAGTTGCATCTTGATGAGATAGTATAAATCTATGTTTCAGGGTCTGACATTGTTTATTGCAGGTTCTGACACTATTTACTCCAGTTTTTCATGTTTCGAAGTTAGATCATGCAAGGTTATGATATAAAATAAATATTGGGTGCATCGCACTAACCCATGACTATGGATTGATGCTGATCAAATGATCATCTATTGGATGATGGGGTACATGGCTGGTACATAATTGAAGTTTTATTAATATATCCTATAATGTACAATTGGTGGCATATGATAAAAGAGCCCTATTGTTGGATCATGTTGGATATCATGCTGCACGCATTTTACATTTGGTTGGGCTACATATTGAGACATGTAGTTGATGTACATCATTGTTGAACATAGGTGTTGTGCATGATTTTCACACATTTTGGCACATGATCTATTTGGTTAATATTTTACTTCATGATGTATGGTATGGCACAAGGTTGATGTATGGACAGGTCCAAGGATCATTATATGGTAGCAGATTCTTTATATTGCAGAGAATATAGGGGGAGATATACCCATAGTGGGAGTCATTATTCTTCTCATGATTATAGGAGGAGATATTTATCATATGCAAACCTAGAAAAGAGCCTTATATTTGAAGAAAGAACACAAAGGCATGATTCCAGAGGGAGCAATGGTCATAGAGGAAGTATGAGAAACGTATTTTAAGAATTACATCATATTGATATCCCTTGTTCAAAATGGGAGAGATTATTTAGTGGAAACAAGATAGGGGGAGAAACCCCAAGGAGAGTTCAAGAAAGGGGAGAAGCCCCAAGAGGAAATGGCCCTTTTCCATTGATGTCAAAGGGGGAGAGATAATCACATTGATTTTATTGATGTCTATTGATGTCTATTGATGGGGAGAGATAGATGTGGAGAGATAGTCACATTGAATATTGATGTAGAGCATGCCTTATTTACATATTGACATCAATAATTGGTAATTGGTGTTGACATCAGTGTTGGTATTTCCATCAATGCCAAAGGGGGAGATTGTTGGATCATGTTGTCATTGATGCTAATGGTCTGATTGATTGGTGCCATTGATTGATGTCAAGTGATGGATTGTTTGATAGGCTTAATTGTTTTATGATTGATGTATATGAATTTTCCTTGATGAGAATGATAGATGTCAAGTGGAAACCAATGGATGAAGATGGATCAATGAGTTGTCATTGATACATGATGCATAGTTGATGTATATGATGCAGTGGTGGATTTATGGATAGATGACTCATTATTATATTATCATGATTGATAAGGTGCACAAATGGATGAACTCCCAAGTTTTCCCCTTAAGGAGAAAGCCATCACGGGAAGACGCTTTGTGGATTGAGTTATCCTAGAAGAATGGTTGGATGACCCATGCTTGTATGTGGAATAATGAGATGAAGATCAATGAATATTTTGGTGAAACTATTCGAGATGGATATTGCTTGTCATGCAATTTTTGATGGTATGTGGAATGTCACATAACTCCTTACGGTTTGAGAGTTATGGACCTACAAAGATGAAGGACCCCCATGTGTTGGCTTGAAGCCCCAAATGGTCAAGAAGTCAAAGTGCCCTAAAAGAACAAATCATTATTTAAATGATAAAGTAAAGTGACAAAATAAATACGAAATATTTAAATGATAAAGTATTCAAGAACTTTCTATTTATGGAAAGTGGTTAACTCTAAAATAAGGAAAATAGGTTAAGTGACCTAGAAATGGGATAAGTCACCTAGAGGATGAAAGTATAAATAAGATAGCTATGGTCTCTTGTAGATCATACTTTTTGTGGATCAATGGAGAGATTCTTGTGAATATATTTTGGAGTATTGATGGAGATCTTCTTATGAGAGATTTTTATTGGTGTGAATCTCTTGAGCATGATTGAAGATCTATTATGAGAAAGAGAGAGAGAAGTGGATCTCATGGATGAATCAAATTTTCAACAATGTCGGAGATCTTGACGGAAAAATTCTCGGAACTTCAGAAACTCTAGTTTTTGATGCATACGTGGGTTGCCTGTGTATAGGGTGCGTATACATTGAGGTATACATGGGTGGGTTATGTATAGGGTGAGTATGTACGTAGAATATATGAGGACAAGGAGAACATAGTGGATAGAATGGTGAAGACTTGTGTTTGAGTTGGTGCCAAGATCTTCGATGATTAGGAAGGTTCCAGATCTGCATTCTATGGGCTTAGATATACCACTCAGACACTGGTATGGTTACATTATTATCTTTATGGATATTATTTTTTGATGTGATGTGAATTATTAGGGAATTATTGGTATGGATTCTATGATGTGGTTTAGTTTGGTTGATTTGGTTGATGGAATGAGAAACACTCTTTTGATTCGATGGTAACATGATTTTTATGGTATACTAGTTTCTTATACATGATTGAGATAGAATTCATATTTATTCATTGTGGAGGATGAGAAATATATTGGAGATATTGGAGATGTTGTGACAGACTAGTGGTCAGATTGGACAGTCAGAAATAGAAGAAAATGATATATTGATTGCAGAGAGTCTAAGTTGATCTTGAAGGACAAACCCTAACAACTTAGAAGGTATACACTGGTTGATGTATACACTGGGCATGTGCATACGTGGGTTGTAGTGAGCTAGGGTGTGTATCTGTTGAGGATTGTTGCCTCATCTTAGTTGGTGCTAAGGGTGTAATATGAGTCTTTCATTATAGATCTGGTGCTCTTGTAGAGTTTTACTCTATTCAATTGTAGTTGATAAACCCTGAGATTGTTGTCCATAATAAAAAGAAAACTTGTACATACATATTGTGTTCTTTGTGTTCCTTGTGATGATGACTTGTTGTTGATATATTGTTGATATATGTTCACATCTAACTGATTATAAATTATAGCAATGGGTAATGAGTAAATTTTGAATGTTAATTAAGGAGTTTTTTGTAAGAGGGAAGTTCTGGGAAAAAGAGTCCCACACTCATTCACCCCCCCCCCCCCACTCTACGTGTGGTAGGTGTGTCCAACACTAAGAAGAAGGGGTGTTCTCCCTTTATGGGTTTCCTCATGAAAATTAGTGTCCCTGTGTATTCTGTGTGATTTATCAAATATTGTATATCTATGCATGTTAAGTTATCAACAACACATTAAATAATAATGTGGAAAGAAAAAGAAAAAGAACAGGAAAATTTTCAAGCTTATATACATAACCGATTCACCCCCCCCTCTCAGTTATATTTCCAAAAGATCCTCTCCTTCTTCACTTTTGACGTTTGAAGATTCACCTATAGCTGGTCTCTTCCACTCCAAGTAATCCTCATATAGAACCTTCATCATCTTCGATATGGCAAAGAAGTATTTTGAAACTATTTCTCCTCATGAGAAAGTCCCTCTTTTAATTCCATATCCTCACTTTGAGAATTTCTCTTTATCGATTTAATCTCATGATTATCTTCAACACGCTCACCTTCATTACGATTCAAATTTTCCCTGTTAATCATGCAAACTCAAAAACGAACCTTCAACGAACTCTGATACAACTTGATCCAAAAAGGTCTTTTAAAGACTATGGTTGATTTTTAAAACATGAGTTAATTAACCATTTAGGAAACTGATGAAAGAGGAAGAATTAATGACATAACATAGTAGCGATAATGCAATATACAGATATGGAAATAAGCACAAAGAAACAGAAAACCATAACAACAAAAGTTGATAACAGAGTTTGGCAATATCGCCTATGTCTCTAGGCCTTTGTCTTAGTGGTTGAGGCTTTCTTATTACTCTTAAAATATTCAAACATACTCCATAACAGTGCCAAAAGGATTACAAAATTATATTTTTGTGTTATGCTAGATCTCAAGAACTCATCAAAACTTATGTCACTAAAAACAAGTGAACGAAGCTTCGAGAAATGGCCCACAAAGTTGCTCTCCTCAATGGCTTCCTTGCATAAAAATGGCTTTGGATTTTTAATTCTTTAGCAGTTTCATGTTCTGAATGTCCCTGCATGTGTCTACGGGCTGGTGTTGTCTTCCTATAGCCCCTCCAAACCTGGCTCTTTTTTGTATGTTGTGGCCATGTAGTCGCGCCCTTAATCCCCAATGCGCCTAAATATGTTGTTGACCCCTTGGTCTCCAAGTTCTTGGTCACTCCCTTGGTCAGCAAGCTAGCCTGACCAACCGAGCGCCATCCCCTCATATCTACGCTAAGCATTGGATGTTCGGGTCATATGGCGTAGTCGTATGTCGTTGCATCAAGATGGGGGCTAGGTTGATAACAAATGTGTGGACCAATGGATAGTGTAATAGTTATATGGTGAAGGGTCATATTTTTTTCGTCGGGGATGGGGCTAGGCCCCAACCCTTAACTCTACTCGAAATACAACATTTTCACATTAAAATATTACTCTTGCACTACGTTTAACAAGACACATCGTGGGTGGGCTGGTAGCCCATCCCTGCCAAGTCTCTCCACCCACACCGGAGGTCACAGGTTTGATTCTCATAGATTCCATGTTTTGTATGTTTTATATTCTTTCCATCTCTATGTGTGGGTGCATTAGATTCAACAACTGTGTCTATCGATATTTTCTATTTTTAGCGGTTTCCTATATTAATCCCGGATTAAGGAATTAAGGTTTTGTTATCTATAGAATACATAAAAACATTGTATATATATATTGTATGGTGAATTGTGAAATTAATACAATGAAGAGTTTAAAGGTTTTCTCTCGGTCAAGGGTTTCTAGTATAAATCTCTGTGTACTATGTGTATGATCCATTGATTAATTTTTGTTTTGCTTAAGAATTTACATGCATTTTTTTACGTCACAGGTTTAAAATGTACATGTGGTATCAAAGCGCGTTTTTGGCTTCAGAGGGATGCTTTTGTTGTTGAGGGTTTGGCTTGTTCTTGATAGATCAAGTTTATCTTGAGTTTGTGATAAACCTGGGTTTAGTGGGAGTTTTTGCAGTGGTGATTTGAGTGCAGAAAGAGGAATGGAGAGATATTCTAGAATTGATATAGATAATTTGATGTTGATATTATCGTAGCTGTGAGAGGTATTTACCTCCAAGTGTAAACCTGACGAGGATAGAATACTCCAAGAAGCAAGAAGAAACCCTAATGAGTTGGCTAATAACCCTAGAAGACTTGTCAGCTCAAAAGGATAATTTATATTAGGTTATTAGCCTCCAAGAGAAGAAGTCATCTAGAAATAATAATACATACTAAACAGACAGATACCTAGAATGAGAAGTCATCCTAGGAAGTTAGCCAGAATTAATATAAATGCAAGAGGCCAGTTCTCATTCTGGCAGGCAGTCTTAGAATTGGAGAGAAACACTTGTGCGTACTGCAGTTGCCCAGTTTCTGTGCAGGTTTGGAGGAGAGCTATCATTGCAACTGTTGCAGCTAGTAGTTACACTTAGAATATCTCTTGGCTAGGGTTTTCACTATCTGATCAGCTCTTGTTGATGCGCTATCCTTGGGGGAAGGTACGCTACCCTTGTTTGGCTATCTAGCCTAGTATTTGTTTCCAGAGTGATTCTCTGTCAAGGTTAAGGTGCTCAGAGGGTGGCTTCGGCCTATGGTTGGGTGACAAGGGTATTTTCAATAGTAAAATGAGCACATCCACTTATACTCTAATAGGTTATTTGCCCACACCTCCTTCATTCAGTCTAGCCACTGGAAGGAAACATAGTCAAAAGGATATTAAGCTCGTTGAAGAATTGCCACTAGGGTTTCTAGCAGGATCAGTCACCAAAGCATTGTTGCTAGGGTTATTAGCAGGTGTAGTTGTAGAAACCCTAATCCTCTCATTCAGGCACCTTAAGTGAAGGGATTGACCTAATCTCCAGACAAATCAATGTGCCCTAGCCTAGGGCATCACCTGGTACTCTCACCAAGCCAAGACGTCAAGTTTGAGTTTGTGGTCAAATCTAGGGTTTGACCAAGTCAAAGAAACCATGAATTATTCTATGAAGTTAGAGAACAAGTTAGATGGAGCATGTTATCTCCTCAAATAAATTGATAGATATTTTTATTTTTAGGTGATAGATTGTGGTCCAAAAAATTTATTTCTAAATTTCTTTAGGTATGTTAGAGAGTTTATTTTTTGTAAATAAAGTTGGAAAGAACTTTTGATTTGGTTTTGTCTAGCAAAAGAGAGAATCTCAGGTTTTGGTGGTTTAGGCGAACCTGAAAAGTGCTCATTAACCACCAAAATCCTTTGTTCTCGGTAGTTAAGCGGGAAAAGCAAAAGCCCAATTAACCACCGAAAAATTTTCCACGGGAAAAAAGAAAAGATCGTGCTTTTGCACGAGCTAGCTGTCAATTGGCGTAATCATGAAGACATAAACTCCAAAAGTCCATGGAGGTGGTGAGGTATGCATGTTATTATTGCATCTATTCGAAGATTCATACCCTGTTGTCCTTTTAACTACATTTGTCATTTTAGAATTAAGACTCGGCAGAGACACAGAAACTCATGTGTGATTCTCGACTAACAAAAGTGATTAGTCACATGGCCCCTCATTATCTCCAATTATGAAGATACAAATCCATTATGACCCTAATCAATATCTATTTTGATTCCATTAATTACCAATTCAAATCCGAGAGTCATTGTGATAGTCTTGAGCTCGTGATTTCATCAAGTAAACTCATACTTAGAGGCCATAATCCTATTTTTGTGGTGATTTCCAAGTGGATTTCAAGTTCAATAGATGGTTATCGAGCCAATTTTCATACCAATCAAGCCAAGTCGATTCATCAGGTAGTTTTAATTTTATACTATTTCAATTTGATTTTATATCTCACCTAAATTCAAAATTTTCGGCTTTTATTCAGGCAGTCTCTTACGTAGATTCGGTTAGTGGTTGAGCTACGCAATCAGAACTCTAAGTCACCCTGTCTCATTTGTTTAAATATGAGTCATACTCCATGTCACCCTAAATCATAGAGTCTTTGTCTCCCTGGCACGAAGATTTTCCTAAATCACAGGTACAGGTCAACAATTACTAAATGCCGAAAGTAGGGCCATCCCTAAGGGATGAATTGGATGGAGTTTGGTACCTTGAGGCTCACCTTGAGGTGGCTGAGTTCTTCAAGCAAACTGGAGTCTATGCATATTGTGAAAAAATGGCAGATTTCCACCAATAGGTGTCTGAAACCTTTTCTATCTCGTATGATGGAAGAGAAGCAACAGTGGGAAAAGCGGAGTTTGTGGCTGATGAGGGACTGTTGGTTCAAATCAACTGTGCCTCAAACATTGAATTTAAATCCTACCTACAGCCTCTTCACAAGGATATTATATGAAAAAAAGACATACCAATGTCTTATTTGGAACCTAAGTGGCAATCTCTCCTGAAGGCAATCTTTGTCTATATCACCTATGAAGGTAGATACAACAAGGTTATGTTTTATCACTTTAACCTATTGAACCATTTCACAGGTAGGTGTCCCATCAATTTGCCTTTCTACCTACACAAAGCTCTCACAAAAATGGCCAGACAAGTCAAGGCGAAGCGTACCAAAGTGGCCAACAAGTTGTCACACCAAGGGTTGATTACACTCATTATTAAAGAGTCCTTGAAGAAGAAACAAGTGGATTGGAATTAATTCCTATTTTGGAATGAGTTCCAAACTAATTTTCAACAGGATGAAAAGGGAAAGAAGTTTGCTGCTAAGAAGTCCATCACCCCTAAGAGCGCTCGAAGAAAAAGGAAGGCTATCTCACCTCCAAGAGAGCCGACAAAACCATCCTCTGCTAAAAGAAAAATAACCAAAAGGAAATTATAGTTTAGTAAAGAGGGTGAACAGACCAAGGACCTCATCAAAGCATATAACCCCTTGAACTTACCATATAGTGACTCAGAGCCAGTGCAGGAGTTAGCAAAGACACAGGGTGATGAACAAGTTGAGAAAGTTGCAAAATATTATCCCAACTTTCCCTCACCAACTCCTCCATATGAAAAAAGTCAACCATTAGAAAAATATTCTTCAAGCAAGCCTAAAGCATCAAAGACTCAGAAAATCAATAAAATTCTGAAACAGATCTATGAGATGGAAGTTTTAGAAAGAGTCATTAAAAACTCAAATAAAGACTTGACTAAAAGAAATGCAGAACTTTATAACATGAACCAAAGTCTCAAGGAAAAGCATGATAAAATTAATTACAGGAATAGGGTGCTGATAAGAGAGAACATGAAGTTGTAGAGGCAACTTATACTTCTGAGGTTAAAGTTAAAAGAGTCTCAACCTCCAACACAGGATCAAATAGGTTTGGAAACTCTAGCCGAGTTAGCTAAAACAATGGTGGATATACCACAGTCTTCCACACAGCAAGTTAAATCTCGCAGATCTGTACGAGGAAGAGTTGTGTCATCAAAGAGGCCTTGAACACTCAACAAAGCATCAAGGTAATCAATTTTTGAAATTTTGAAGTTTTGGACAAAGCTAAGTTTTCGGTGGCTTAGGCAAATAGGACGATTGTTCATTAACCACCTAAAGCAGAGATTTCGATAGTTAATACACCCAGAATTCCTCTGTGTTAACCACTGAAGCCGGTAACTGGCCAGAGAAAGCTAAATTTTGCACAGATCGAGGTTTTACTAATACAAATCATTTGAAAGCACTTGTAATGGATAGATGTTGAATTATATAGTCAGATTCAAGATCCATTTTTGGTGTATAAGAATTAGAAAAGGTAGCCAAGTTGGTTTTGGCACCTATTTTGGTGGCAACAAATTAGGATTTTTGTACATCTCAGCAAATTTGAATTTTATCTCTTGGAAGAGTCATCAATCATCCTTGGAAGGCTATTCTACACTTCACAAGGATTCTGCAAGATCTAAAGACCATGAAATGTGGAATTGACCTCATTTTGAGGATCATTCCTTATCTTTTGCAAGATAGTTTTGACTTTGTATTTTTAGCATATCTGATCCATTAATTCAGGATCTAGATATTGTGTTGTAAAATCTATAAAGCTGAAAACAAAAGATGAACATGAGGTTTGATTTTGAGTTGTACATTCTACTGTTTTGTATGAAAGACATTTTCTTCAATATATCAAGCCTGCAAGATCCTTTCATTTGCTATTGTCAGACCCTCCTTCATCTTTGTCTATGCATATCAGTGGAATTCATTTTTTTGTCTCTGTTTAATGGTCCTATGGTAACCGTCATCTTACTTTTGATTGTTTAGAAAAAATCATAAGCATCTTTGGCTAGTTTTTTGACCCATCATATATATGGTTTATGTATGTTTTGGTTAACCGATTGGTTTTCTTATCCATTTGTTATACAAATCTTTCTGATAAATAGCTCTTGAAGGCCTTGTATTGCATGAATATAGTTAGACTGTCTTGAAAACACAATCCAAAGATTAAGATATTCATCTTGATCCAAACCCACACGTATTATTGAGAAAATAGTTTCCAAAAATATTAAGTTACCAGACATCTCTGACTTACAGCCTAGGAGAGTTTCCTAGAGTGATAAAAAATTAGCGTCATTGTTGGGGAATGAAGAGATTGAATCTCAACTTCCTTCGGAGATGACATAGATCCAACTTTGATGATAGACAAATCTTGGACATCATTTGGGTTGTAATCATCTATCTGGCAACTCCATTTGAACGAAGTGGCTCCGAAAAGAGCTCACACCAGGGCAAACCAAGAAGGCCCACTGGTAGCAATAGTTCCAGACCCTGAGAATATCATTAGTAGGGGAAAGGATTTACAAAGACAGGCTTCTAGATCTACAAAGACATCAAATCCAGGTATTCAAACCAACACTTCTTCTTTCATATCTAAAATACCTCTAGTTGAATCCCCTACTGCTGAAACTCATACTTATGAGAAAATTGAAATTGTATCTGAAAGATTGAAGGTTGAGGAGCCTTCAGTTTCCTCTAATGTTACAGACTCTATTTTTGAGAATGATATTATATCCAACCTTAAAGAGGTAATTATAGGATCCCCTCAGCAAAAAGAAACCTCTTCTTCTTCTTCTTTGAATTCCTCACCCACAAAGCCTATAGAGGGTGTTTTCTATACTCATACTAATCTTCTCGTTCTTGAAGATATTTTACATGATCTTTCCTCTCAGGGAGAAGAAAGATTAGCCTTATTGCTTGGTCAGTTTTACAAGGCCTCTTATTTTCCACCCATTTCTGAAAATTTTGCTCAAATTGAAGTGAGACAATCATTTTTATTAAACTTAGCCATCCCATCTCAACCTTCATCTCCTGAAACTTCTTCCTCTCTATAAACCCCTAAGATTTCTATGGCTGTCCCTTTACCCAATATGGAACAAATCTTAGAAAATAGGTATGCTCCACTTGTCTTGCCCAATCCCTTATCTTCCATGCCAACCAGAGATTATCATAAATATATGCCAAAGTTGACTGGAGTTGTGGATTATACTGCCAAAGAACATATAGAAGCCTTTTATGCTTATGCTGAAAATATTAATATTTCAGAAGAAGATGTGTGGACCATATTTTTTGTGCAGAGTTTGGATTGCCAAGCTAGGAAGTGGTTCAAAGAGCTACCAGTAAATTCAGTGACAGGTATTGAGAAACTAGATGAGGTGTTCTTAAAACACTGGGGAGAAAGAAGAGATCTTCTATATTACATTTCTGAATTCGGAAACCTAAGAAGAGAAGATGGGGATTCGATCTTATACTTCATCAAAAGATTCAATAAAATGTTTGGCAAGATCCCTGCAGAGATCAAGCCAAGTGACGCATCGGTAAAGATCACATTTTCTGCTACTTTTGATCCAGACTTTTGTTTAATCCTTAGAGAAAGAAGATCAGCCACACTTGCTTTAATGCAAGATGTTGTTCTCGAAGTCGAATCAAATAGTATGGCATCTCAGAAACTCAAAGGAAAAGTTGAGAGAAATAAGTTTTTTGTTGAGCCCCCTTCTTCTTCTAATAGAAAAATGGAAAAGATGGCCAAGATGTTGGAGAACTTGACATCTAAAATGTCAAAATTGAATATTCAGAGTCAACAACCAGCAAGGATAAAAGAGCCAAATGGTTTTGTCCCTAGAAATACAAATAATTTCCCTTACAGAAGGAACAATCAACAGGTATAGATCCTTCAGAGAGACAAGAATGCAGTTGATGATCAAATAATTAGACCCCCTTTCCAAAATGCAATGCTAGAAGAGGAACAACAACTATCTCATGATGAAGTTGAAGAAGCAGATGACATAAATCATTTTGGTGACGAAAATGATTCCTCTTTTTTGACACAAGTAGATTATGAAGAAGCCCAGATGGATTAGGAGATTCATGAGGCAAGTATTGAAGAATATGTCTATCAGATAGATGATCAGCAAGGTTATAATTTAAGATCTAAAAATGTTTCCCCTAAACCATTGCCTACTGCTCCTATGAAGAAGAAAGAAGTTTCTACCAAGCAGCCTGCTGATCCTTTAAAGCAGACCCCTATTTCTGCAAAGCAGCGGTAGAAGCAATCTCAACCCCAATTCAAGGAATAAGCTATCCTCAGAGATCCTTCTAATGAGGTAAAAACTTCTAACAAATCATCATACTCTTTCAATTTTGAATCAAAAAATCAGAAAGTAAAAATACCTATGCCATTGACTGAACTTATGAAGAATGACATTTTCAAGTCTGCCATCCTAAAGTCCATTGAACCAAAGACCTCTTCATCTGCTAATTTTGTAAACTTACAAGATGACAAGCCAATAGTAACTATAGGGCCTATGATAGAAGATCGAGATGACTCTTGTCCACCTTTCTATATATCCCTAAATGTTCATGATAAGATCCTTCACAACTGCTTGCTTGATTCAGGAGCATCACATAATCTTATGCCCAAAGCAGTGATGGACGAGCTTGGGCTTGAGGTCACCAAACCATATCATGATCTCTTCTCTTTTGACTCTAGGAAAGTCAGATGCCTTGTCCTCATAAAAGACCTTGTTATAAACCTTGCCCAATTGCCAATGAGAAGCATGGTAATGGATGTCATGGTTTCTGATATCCCACCCAAGTTCGGACTCCTCTTGTCACATCCATGGAGAAAAAGGATAGGGGGTACCTTGCATATGGATATTTCATATTCTATGATCTCGATGTTTGGAGGAGAGATAAAAAGACTTTACAAAGAGAATCAACTTGCCTACATCATCAGTGATGGAAACAATTATGTAAATCATCCTATTTATGCTCTAGACACAGACTTTGGCTCATGTATTCTTCAAATAGATGATTCTCAGTCAGCTCCTTTGCAGCTTGTGAATCCCACTGAACAACAAACTGATGGAAAAGGTGTTCTAGTTTGGACCATGCATTTTGATAGTGCCAATACCAAAGATTCAGTAGGTGCATAGGGTAGTTTTGATTTGTCCTTTGGAGGAGTCTATGCATTTGTCTTTTAATCTTGATTTCAAAACTACCAACAATATAGCAGAGTATGAGGCTTTGATATTGGGCTTAAACACAACCAAGGAGATGGGAATTAAAGGATTAAAGGTGTTTGGAGATGCAAATCTCATCATACAACAAGTAAACAGTACTTTCCAAGCAAAGCATATCAAATTGAAGGCCTATAGGGATGAGGTATGGAAAATCAGAGATTCTTTTTCCATTTTTGACATTTCTTATATACACAGAGATATGAATCATCTTGCAGATTCCCTTGCTGTTTCAGCCAGTCTTTTTATTCCTCCCTTGCCTCCCAGGCTCAATTATAAAATCCAAGTCAAATATAGACCATCTTTTCCTAACAATATTAAATACCAGAAAGTTTTTGAAGATGATGATGAACTTAATATATTTCTCCAGGTGGTAGATGAATTTTATGATATGGATGTTGACCAGCAAAATCAAAATGTATAGGAATCCCAGAAGCCTAAGCTAAAACAAAAATTGGGTCAGCATGAGATTGTTCAACTGCCTAACAATTATATACCTCAGCTTTTGGTACCTCTTGAAAATCTATTCGATCATAATGATGCCCCTTACAAGCCAGATAAGAAGGAAAAAGAGCCTGTTGTTCATGAGCATAACATAGGAAGTGAAAGCCAACCTAAATTCATAAATTTGTCCTCTGAATTGACTACTGATCATAAGTATGAATATTGCAGTATTGTGAAAGAATTATCTGATGTTTTCTCTTAGAAATATAGTGATCTAAAAACTTATGACCCTGAGATCATTCAACATAAGATCCCACTTGAAAAGGACACCATCCCTTTCAAACAAAAACTTAGACCTATCAGCCCTCTTCTTTTTTTTGTAATTGAAAGAGAAATAAAAAATCTTCTTGATGCTAAGATCATAATCCCTTTAAGATACTCTAAATGGATTGCAAATCTAGTAATAGTGAGAAAGAAAAATGGTGAGGTCAGGTTATGTGTGGACTTTAGAAACTTAAACATATGCTCAAAGAAAGATAACTATCCCCTACCTAAGATGGAACATTTGCTGTAAAGAATTTTAGGGGCTACTGTTATGTCTTTCCTGGATGGTTTTTCTGGCTACAACCAGATTTCTATCCATCCCGATGACCAAGAGAAGACTGCTTTTACTACTCCTTGGGGTACCTTCTTGTACACCAAAATGCCATTCAGATTAATGAATGTCAGGTCCACTTTTCAAAGGGCCATGGACATAGCTTTCATGGGTGAGAAGGACAAGTTTGTCGTCATCTATCTCGATGACATCACAGTTTATTCCAGCAGTCATGAAGAGCATCTAAAGCATTTAAAAAGAGTTTTTTTGAAGTGCAGGCAATTTGGAATTTCATTGAATCCCAAAAAGTCCCATTTTGCTCTCAGGAAAGGCTAGCTCCCAGGCCACATTGTCTCAATAGAAGGCATGAAAATTGATCCATCTTAGGTGGAAGCAATTTAGAGGCTATCCTTACCAAGGTCAAAAAAGGATATTCAATCTCTGCTCGGTAAGATTAATTTTGCTAGAAGAGTTGTTCTGAATTTTGTCGAGCTAGTAAAACACATAACATGTATGTTGAAAAAGGGATCTGAGATAAAATGGACAGACAATGCAAGGGATTCATTTCAGGATATCAAATAAGCTATCATGGAATCTTAGACTCTAATCAATCTGGATTACAATAAGAGTTTCTATATTTTTTCCTTTGCTTCTTATGACATGGTGGCAGCTGTCTTATTACAGAAAGATGATGACAGTATGGATCATCCAGTTGCCTTCTTTAGCAGAACACTCAGAGATGATGAACTAAGGTATGATCCTATTGAAAAACAATCCTATGCTCTCATAAAATATTTAAAAGCTTTTAGAATTTATATTCTCCACTCAAAATTCATTGCATATGTTCCTTCACCATCCATGAAAGATGTTTTGACTCAGCCTGATATTGATGGAAAAAAAGCTAAATGGATTGCAAAGTTAATCGAGTTCGACATAGAAGTGAAGCCCACCAAATTGGTAAAAGGCCAAGGCCTTGCTAATCTTTTAACGGAGGAAAACCATGAGCTGCTGGACACAAATTTCATAGGGGAAAATTCAACGAGTTTGCAGACGGAGGTGGCAACAGAAAGACAACATAACAATCAATAGGTGGCGGAGAATTTGTCTTCTTGTGAATGGTACTCATGTATTTTTCATTTTTTACAAAATCTAGAGATTCCTCCTTAACTTAGCATGACTCAAGCTCGATCCCTTAAGCTCAGAGCCATCAAATTTTTCATTTACAATAATCTATTATATTGGAAAGACCCTGTTGTTTTACTACTCAGATGTTTAGAGAAAGAAGAGTCAGTGGAAGTTATGCATCAGTTTCATTCAAGTGTTTGTGGAGGTCATCATTACTAGAAGACCACAGTTCATAAAATTCTAAGGGCTGGGTACTATTGGCCTTTTATTTTCTCAGATGTGTGTGCCTTCATCAAAGCTTGTGATAAATGTCAAAGATTCACAGGAAAACAACTGCTAAAATCTCTGCCCCTAAGACCTATAGTAGTGAATGGCCCTTTTCAGCAGTGGGGTTTAGATTTTATAGGCAATATTAATCCTTCGTCTAGTGGTCAACATAAGTGGATCTTATTAGCCACATATTATTTTACAAAATGGATAGAGGCAGTTCCCACTAGGAATGCCACTCATCAGGTCATCATGAAATTTCTTTATGAAAACATCCTGAGAAGATTTGGTGGCCCCAAAAGGCTGGTAACAGATAATGCAACAAATTTCAAAGCTAATGCATTGGTCAATATGTGTGAATAAATGGGCATCCAATTGGTACATTCAACCCCCTACTACCCTCAAGGGAATGGCCTGGCTGAATCATCCAATAAGAGCTTAATCAGAATCATCAGAAAGTTGTTAGAGGAGAACAAAAAGAATTGGGATTCTAAACTAATTTTTTCTTTATGGGCAGACAAAGTAACTATCAAAAAAGCCATAGGAACATCTCCATTCAAATTGGTCTATGGGACTGATGCTATTTTTCCTATTCAGTTAATTTTACCAGTGGCTAAAGTTTTTTAGGAAGAGCAAACTGAGTCAAATGAGATGGTAAGAAGAATGCTCGATTTGGTAGAATTGCAGTAGGTCCGCGAACAGTTAGTGGACAAACTAGAGGATCATCAAAAGAGGATCAAGGATACTTTTGACAGGAAGGCAGAGGTAGATAATTTTTATGTTGGTGAAATGGGACGCCCTCAAATAGGATAAAGGCAAACACAACAAGTTTGATTCTTTGTGGACCGGCGCTTTCATGATAACTCAAGTACAACACAACAACACATTCATTCTGCAAAGTCTGGGAGGTGAAGAAATGTTCGATGGTCCATTCAACAGGTGATTTATGAAACTCTATTTTGTCTAAGGCTGTGAAGCCTGGTCATTGTAATTTTATTTTTAGTCTTTATTTTTACAAAATAACTCCATGCCCAATGGAAACACTAGCAGATAGTTTTAAGTTTTCTTTTTTCAAGAAAGGCATTGGTTCTATGGTTCTTGAAACCTCACAGGGAGGCGTTCATCCCCAATAGGATCCAATTTTATCTCCTCAAATAAATTGATAGATATTTTTCTTTTTAGGTGATAGATTGTGGTCCAAAAAAATTATTTCTAAATTTCCTTAGGTATGTTAGAGAGTCTATTTTTTGTAAATAAACTTGGAAAGAACTTTTGATTTGGTTTTGTCAAGAAAAAGAGAGAATATCAGGTTTCGGTGGTTTAGGAAAGCCTAAAAAGCGCTCATTAACCACCGGAAGCCTTCTTTCTCGGTAGTTAAGGGGGAAAAGCAAAAGCCCGGTTAACCACCAAAAAAGTTTCCATGGGAAAAAAGAAAAGCATATGCTTTCACACAAGCTAGCTGTCAATTGGCGTAATCATGAAGACATAACCGCCAAAATTCCATAGAGGTGGTGAGGTGTGCATGTTATTATTGTATCTATCTGAAGATTGATACCTTGTTGTCCTTTTAACTACAATTTTCATTTCAGAATTAAGACTCATCAGAGACACAAAAACTCATGTGTGATTCTCGACTAACAGAAGTGATTAGTCACATGGACCCTCATTATCTCCAGTTACGAGGATACAGATCCATTATGAACGTAATTAATCTATGGTTTGATTCCATTAATTAACAATTCGAATCCGAGAGTCATTGTGACAGTCTTCAGCACATGATTTCATCAAGTAAACGCATACTCAGAGGCCATAATCCCGTTTTTGTGGTGATTTCCAAGTGGAGTTCGAGTTCAACAGATGGTTATCGAGCCAATTGTCATACCAATCAAGCCAATTCAAGTCATCAGGTAGTTTGAATTTCATACTGTTTCAATTTTATTTTATATCTCACCTAAACTCGAAATTTTCAGCTTAAATTCAGGCAGTCTGTTGTTTGGATTCGGTTAGTGGTTGAGCTATGCAATCAGAACTCTGAGTCACCTAGTCTCATTTGTTTTACTCTAATTCATACTCCCTGTCACCCTAAATCATAGAGTCTTTGTCTCCTTGGCTCGAAGATTTTCCTAAATCATAGGTACAGGTCAGCAATTACTAAATGCCGAAAGCAGGGCCAACCCTAAGCACTGAATTGGATGGAGTTTGGTACCTTGAGGATCACCCTGAGGTGGCCGAGTTCTTAAAGAAAAATGGAGTCTATGCATATAGTGAAAAACTAGCAAATTTCCACCAACAAGTGTCTGAAACCTTTTCTATCTCGTATGAGGGAAGAGAAACAAGAATGGGAAAATAGGAGTTTCTGGTTGATGAGGCAGCCATAGTTGAGTTCAATGGTCTCCCTAGAATAGGGGATTGCTGGTTCAAATCAACTATGCCTTCAAACATTGAATTTAGATCCTACCTACAGCCTCTGCACAAGGATCTTATATGGAAAAAAGACATACCAATGTCTTATCTGGAACCTAAGTGGCAATCTCTCCTGAAGGCAATCTTTGTCTATATCACCTGTGAAGGTAGATACAAAAAGGTTATGTTTTATCACTTTAAGATATTGAACCATTTCAAAGGCAGGTGTCCCATCAATTTGCCTTTCTACCTGCACAAAGCTCTCAAAAAGATGGCCAAACAAGTCAAGGCAAATCCTACCAAATTGGCCAGCAGGTTGTCACACCAAGGGTTGATTACACTCATTATTAAAGAGTCCTCGAAGAAGAAAGAAGTGGACTGGAATTACTTCCTATTTTGTAATGAGTTCCAAAATAATTTTCAACAGGATGAAAAGGGGAAGAAGTCTGCTACTAAAAAGTCCATCACCCCTAAGAGAAGTTGAAGAAAAAGGAAGGCTATCTCACCTCCAAGAGAGACGACATAACCATCCTCTGCTAAAAGAAAAAGAACTAAAAGGAAATTATAGTTTAGTAAAGAGGGTGAGCAGACCAAGGACCTCACTGAAGGAGATAACCCCTCGAACTTACCATACAGTGAATTAGAGCCAGAGAAGGAGTTAGCAGAGACACAGGGTGAGGAACAGGCTTAGGAAGTTGCAAAAGATTATCCCAACTTTCCCTCACCAACTCATCCATATGAACACAGTCAACCATTAGCAAAAGATTTTTAAAGCAAGCCTAAAGCATCCAAGACTTAGAAAATCAATAAACTTCTGAAATATATCTATGAGATGGAAGTTTTAGAAAGAGTCATTAAAAAGGAAAATACAGACTTGACTTAAATAAATGCAAAACTTTATAACATGAACCAAAGTCTCAAGGAAAACCATGATAAAATCAAGGACAGGAACATGGTGATGATAAGAGAGAACATGAAGCTGTACAGGTAGCTTAGACTTCTAAGGCCAAAGTTAAAAGAGTCTCAACCTCCAACACAAGATCAAACAAGTTTGGAAACTCTAGTCGCGTTAGCTAGAACAATGGTGGATATACCACAGTCTTCCACACAACAAGTTAAAGCTCGTAGATCTATACGATGAAGAGTTGCATCATCAAAGAGGCCTTGAACACTCATCAAAGCATCAAGGTAATCATTTTTTGTAGTTTTGAAGTTTTGGACAAAGCTAATTTTTCGGTGGTTTAGGCGAACAAGACGACTGTTCATTAACCAATGAAAGAAGATATTTCAGTAGTTAATACACCCATAATTCCTCTGTGTTAACCACCGAAACCTGTAACTGGCCAGAGAAAGATAAATTTTGCATAGATCGAGGTTTTACTAATCCAAATCATTTGAAAGCACTTGTAATGGGTAGATGTTGAATTATATAGTCAGATTCAAGATCCATTTTTGGTGTATAAGTATTATAAAAGGTATCTAAGTTGGTTTTGGCACCTATTTTGGTGGCAACAAATTAGGATTTTTGCACATCTCAACAAATTTGAATTTTATCTCTTGGAAGAGTCATCAATCAGCCTTGGAAGGCTATTCTGCACTGCACAAGGACTCTACAAGATCTAAAGACCATAAAATGTGGAATTGACCTCATTTTGAGGATCATTCCTTATCTTTTGCAAGATAGTTTTGACTTTCTATTTTTATCATATCTGATCCATTAATTTAGGATCTAGATACTGTGTTGTAAAACCTATAAAGCCGAAAATAGAAGATGAACATGAGGTTCAATTTTGGGTTCTACATTCTATTTTTTTGTATGAAAGACATTTTCTTTAATATATCAAGCCTGCAAGCTTCTTTCATTTGTTATTGTTAGACCCTCCTTGATCATTGTCTATCCATATGAATTGAATTCATTCTTTTGTCTCTGTTTAATGCTCCTATGGTAACTATCATCTTACTTGTGATTGTTAAGAAAGAATCATAAGCATCTTTGGCTAGTTTTTTGACCCATCATATATATGGTTTATGTATGTTTTGGTTAACCGATTGGTTTTCTTATCCATTTCTTATACAAATCTATCTGATAACTATCTCTAGAAGGCCTTGTATTGCATGAATATAGTTACACTGTCTTGAAAATGCAATCCATAGATTAAGATATTCATCTTGATCCAAAACCACACCTATTATTGAGAAAATAGTTTACAAAAATATTAAGTTACCAGGAATCTCTGACTTACAACCTAGGAGAGTTTCCTGGAGTGATAACAGAGCCTCTAACTTCAGAGAATAGAAGACAAGGATTGACCTCATCCTTGCCAAGAATAAAGTGATGGATATTGTGAAACGAAACATCGCGGAACTAGAGTTTGAATAAGGAAAAGAGAAGGAACCACAAAATGTTTCAGTTATGGAGAAGTTCAAAGACGATGACATCAATACCATGAGTATCATAGTGGAATCCATAAAATACCACTTGATACCCTACATCTCCCAGCTTGACTGATCAAAGAAGATGTATGATGCCCTAACAAACCTCTTCTCAGTCAAAACAAATTGACAAATAATGAGTCTGAAGAATGAGCTCCATGACCTGAAGATGAATGATGATGACATCATAACATCATATATTGTGAGAATATCTCAGATAAGATATCAACTACAAGCTATTGAAAAAATCGTTTCATAGAAGGAATTGTTAAACATAGTACTCAATGGTCTTCCCAAGACATATAATGCATTTTCCGCAAGCATGAACACAAGGAAGGAGTATCTGACATTTGAAGAACTTTGGACTTGTTGTGCTCAAGAAGAATCAAGTATCAGTGCAAAAGAGAAACCCCAAAAGAATTACGATGATCAAGGCTTCACAACAAAATTCAAGAATTTTAGGAACAAAAGGAAGTTTGGTTCAAGGAGGAAGCCAAATCAAGAGAAAGACATTTCAGAAGTACAATGCTTCAACTGTCCGAAGTATGGTCACTACAAGAATAATTGTCTCGAGCTAAAAAAAAGGAAGGAGAAACATGAAGCATCAATTGTCGAAGAAAAGGAACCTACAAAGAAGAGTAAGCAGGATGAAAGAGACTTCTTCTTTTGAAGGGAACAATACTCTTCTTAGTTCTTGTACATATTTTGTTTGCATCGTCTCTATACATATCTTGTATATCTATCTCTTAGAAGATAATGTGTTCCAAGAAGAACTATACAAATGGAAGAACACCAAGATAAAGATTGATACCATTGGATAATACATGAAAGAATGAAATACATCAAGAAAATCATGTGGAAACTATTGCAAGATAAGCCGAATAAATCATGAAGTGACTTAGAAGAAGCAAAGACAGAAAGAAGTCATCAATCAAGAGGAAATTGGATAAAGTCTTATGATATTTTGTAGAAGACAACAAGATGGAAGCGTGGACTCTATTAGACAGAGAGAGCCAATTATATATTGCAGAAAACAATAAGGATACAGACAGAAGCGTGGACTCTATTAGATGGAGGGAGTCGATTACATGCACTCATACATGAAGCAAGGATTAGGAGGGAGCTAATCCTACGATCCATTGAAGATGATGAAGTATATATCCATGGTAGTAACCATGAAATACAATACGTGCTCAGTTCAACCTCAGAAGAAGTCTTCTTCGAAGAGAAGCCTTAAAGTATCCATGGTTGTCCATCCAGATCCGTGATCCTATGATAAAAGAAAGAAGTGGAATCTTTAGAGCATGGAATCTATAATAAACTCCATGGACCCAAAAGCTAAGCCTGAACATGAAGAAGAAGAACATGAAGATTCCAATAAAGAAGAGAAGCCTGAACAACTATTCATTGTATCGAGAATCACAAGATTACCAACCTAATATGAAAGAAATCAAACAGAACTGAAAGTTGTGATGAAGAACAGTGTACAAAAGACTTATAAATGAAAGCATTGCAAGATTCAGAACTAGAGGTTCTCCCAGATGGAGGGAGAAGACTATGATGATTGCTTGTTCTGGTAAACCAGAAATACCTCTACATGAGTCATTATATCATCCATGGGTTGGAGTGCTACATCAAGATGAATGAAAAGACTGTTCTCTAGAGAAATTGAACAAAGAGAATATGAAGAGAAACCTCAATACTTTGAGTCATACCATAAAGAAACTCTTGTATACAGATGGAATAAGATAACTTGGTAAAGAACCTCCAATGCACAACAAAAGCATGGTGACAATTCTCTATAATAGAGATATTGTATCAAGATGATTACTCAGTGAATTAGATCTCATGATGACAAACGAAGTGCCATATGGATATGTTCCAGTGTTCCAACAATGATATACTTTATTGATCACAGATACATAAAGCCTTCAAAGAAAAACTAGTGCTCCAGAACGAAGTACATTTGAAATCAAGCATTATATTATCCGTGATGAAGTTCAGAAAGGAGAAAGAGGTTCTCCAATACATATCTCCAAATATGAGTAGATAAACAAACATCTTGGTAAAGCTTCTATCCAAGATGAAAGAGTTTGCGTAACTCAAGCTAGAGCTCGTGGAGACGAATTCCTTATTGAAAAAGGAAGAGATGACTCCCAGGTTGGGAGGGAGCATTGATATGTATTTATTTATGGACAATCATTTTCTCATTTCGAAAAATGGTCCAAGATGAGCAACTTCCTTTCCAGTTCGGAAAGTGGATTGAGATTTCTAATAGGCAACAATTTCCCATTGTGGTTAACATGGGAAATGGTCCAGATTGTTGATGTATCATAGACAACGACTTCCCATTGTGGTTAACATGGGAAGTGGTCTAGGGCAGTCTCTCTTCTTGAGTGTTACTCAAGAAGACTGGCCCACCTCGCCAGACAATGATTTCTCATTGTAGTTAACATGAGGAATGGTCTGTTTTGGAGGTTGATACATGATAGTCTTTTCCTCTTGTGGTTAACAGAGGAAATGGTCCAGACAATCATTCCTTAGAGTTTATACATTCTCTCCAGGGTGCACTTTGATTATTGTAGGAGGAATGGCCTAGGGTGGGGAATGGTCCAGGGTCAATAATCAGGGACATGCATTCCTTAGGGTTTATACATTCTCTCCAGGGTGCACTTTGATTAGTGTAGAAAGAATGGCCCAGGGTGGGGAATGGTCCAGGTTTAGAAATCAGAACAGTTATTCTTCCTTGCTTGAGAAGAATAGTCCATACAACTCATCATTGATGTTTTACATTTTTGAGGGAAGATATTATTTCAGATCTCATAGATGTGAGTGAAATATTGGCCCAGATGATTCAGTTTATATCATAACATTGTTTTTGTGTAGGCTGATATCAGATGATTGTTATGAAGACTGCATGACAATAGATGTATACTACTGTGGTGGATGTGTTCCACTATTTGTGACTATATGTTACTGATCAAGTAATTGTGTGCTACTTGGTGTGGTAGTGTACCACTGGATTGTAGTTATGTACTACTATGGATAGACATAGTTGTGTTATATTTTGTTTTGATTTCCTTGAAGAATATTAACAGTATTGGAAATGATTATCAATTAGATGGATAATCAAAGGACATAGATTTCCCAGACAGAAAATGGTTCAAAGAATTTACTCTTCTAGATTAGAAGAATGGCTCTTGTATCACTCTGTGGAGTGATCATCATGTCTGATTACTCATGTTAGCAATAAAAATGCACTGGCATTTTTTAAAGAATGATGCCTAATATTGTAGGGAACATTTGACTAGCTTCCTGAGCTCCAAATGAAGATTTGAAAGCACCATTGGAAAGCGTAGGATTTCTAGATGTCGATCGACTAATCAAGCATGTAAAACAGACTCTCCATGACTAAGAAAATTGATTTTAAAAAAAATTGTGCTTTCACCAGCTAACTCGTCTTGCATTTTGCTAGTTAGCTGGTGAAAGCTCTGCTTTTCACCAGCTAAGGAGCGGATTTTTGGGTAAATTAGTTGGTGAAAGCCTGCCACAGCTAGAATAACAGAATTTTTGCCCAGATCGGAATTTTTTGAGTTTGAATGGTTTGAAACCACTTCAAATGGACAGTTGTTGAATTATCAAGTCTGATTCAAAGGCTAGTTTTGAGGGATAGGGTCAAAAAGAGGTTTTTCAACTACATTTGGCATCTTTTTCAAAGGCAGAATATCAGGCGTTTGAAGACACATCATCCAATTTGAATTTTATCTTTGGAGGACCAAATCAAACAGCCTTGGGAGGCTAAAACTGCACTTCATTAGAAATCTACTACTCTTAGAGATCATTAGATAGGACCTTTTCCTATTTTGTTTTGATTTTCCATTTTTAGTATTCTAGATCCATTTTTATAGGATCTCATCCTACACTTGTTGTATCTATTTTGATTTGACTATTTTTAGTAAATCGAATCCATCTTTCAAGGATCTAGATTTCATCTTGTAAGGCTATAAAGCCAAAGACATTTGGATCACCAAAGGAGGTTCAATCTAAGAGACATTTTCTATCCATTGTACTTGACTTCTTATTCTGCTAATAGAATCACAGTCCTCTTTTGTTTTCAATATCAGATTCTTTCATATATTTCATGATTCTACACTTTATTCCAGTTTAGTTTAGCATTTAAGAACTGTCATATTCTTATTAATCTCATAAACTTGGATTAAAGAATTTATTGATGTCTTGTATGACCCTACATATGGTTGCATTTGGTTATCTAGACTAGTATTCTTCATCCCCTTTTTTTCAACTCTGTTGTTTGATTATTGTTCTTTAAAAGAACTGTTTTATTCAGATACATGATGAGTGGTTACTTTCATTAGCTATTGAGTTATCCTATTGTTCCAATCATACAAATCTACCATATTCTTAAGTTACCAAGCACCTTTGGTCTACAACCACAAAGGGTTTCTTGGAGTGATAAAAAATTGGCGCCATTGTCGGGGAGAGGAGATTGAAGTTCAGCTTCCCTGGGAAATGACATTAGATCCAGCTTTGATGATAGACAAAGCCTAGACATCATTTGGTTGTAATCATCTATCTTGGGACTCCATGAAGGACGAATTCAGTGTCAAATCCATTGTTCAAAAAATTGTTGTTGACTCCACTGGTATGACATGAACAAGATCTTAGCAAAGAGGTATGCATTCTGTGATTTTTTAAGTATTTTTGGTTTCCCTAAACCAGTACCTACCAGAGATGAATGGGAATGCATCCTTCCCAGATTTCGAGGAGAAGAATGGGAAGTGTCAACTGAACACTTGTTGGATTTTCATGATTTTATTCATCGACTTGAAATTGTACATGAGGATGTTCAGATCCGGCTCTTCTTTTTCTCATTAGAGGGAATTTCTCATGAATGGTGTCAGTCTCTTCCTAATGCAAGTGTTAGTTCTTTGATATATTTCCATTCAGCCTTCAATTGCTTTTGTAAAGATTATTTTCCAGTTGAATATCTTTTTGAAGGATGTTGTGAAGAGTTTTCTTCATTTCATAAAGCTTTATTTGTTGAAGAAGACATTTACCATGTAAGACAAGAAGTGTTGAAGGATAATAGTGACATATCTGACATCATATCAAATGTGTCTGTTGTTTTGAATATTGATCAAAATCAACATGTCTCTTTTAGATGTATTGATGTCAAAGAACCAATGCATATATCAGCAGGAGAAAGTAATAGATCAACATATTTAAGATCTATGGCAAATACTATGAGCAACCCTCAGCTTTCAGATTTACAGACATAGGAAAATTATAGCAGACATGAAGACTTGAAAGGTGATGAGCAGATTGACCAATCAATAAGTGACAGTATTGCATCTGCAGTATATGTTGAAGACAACCCACATTTTCCAGATTTGCAGACAAAGGCGGTTTGCAGCAGACATGAAGAGGAAGATGATAAGAGGAAGGTTCCAGATCTCAGGTAGCCTGCATTCAATAGTGATATTAGTAAAATAAACCTTCAACATCTTTTCAATTTACAATTGGATCAGCAATCCAAAGAGGTATTTCTTTGTGAATTTGATGACCCTTTTGTTGACTATTTGGAGTCTATGAGCAACATAAATCCAAGAATATTTCTATCAAATGAAGGTTGGTCTTGTCATCTTTTCAAATTGCATTACCACAATATATGGTTTCTTTTGTCTTTTGGGAAAAGATCAAACATGATATTAGAAAGAAAATTACTTTCTTGTCTGCTTTGGAAATTTAGTTTTACTTGATCAATCTGTCTCTACTGGTTAGTGTAGGGATTGATAAAAGAATAAGATCTTTCTTTGAGCAAGTAGATTACTTTCAGTTTTCTTAATTAGCCAAAGAGACTCCATTTTCACGCTTAATGGATCTATCTGGATCATCCCTCCATGCTGCGGCTACTCAGTCAGCCTCGAGTCATCCATCAATCTCTCAGGTGTTTATTGAAGATTCAGATAAATTTGATTTTTTCCCAAGGCAGTTTTTGTGGGTTTTCACCAGCTAATTGGTTTTGAAATCAGCTAGTTAGCTGTTGAAATCTTTCCTTTTCACCAGCTAAAGGGGCAGATTCAGGGAAAATTAGCCGGTGAAACCTGTTACATGGAAGCAAGGTTGTATTTTTGCCCAGATTTGACTTTTTCTCAACCAATTCTTTCGAGGTTGGTTTCTAAAGATGCATAGAACGTTGGAGAGCAGTCACAAAGATCAAAAGGTTTTGAGATCTAGTTCATCTAGATGTACAATAAAAAATAGGAATCATGAAAACCATTTCAGATAAACATCAAGTAGCAGTCTTGCTCGGGAAAGTTGGGTTTTGGAGTGAATGGTTGAAAACTTCCCATTTGTCTTATGATGACATTAGTACTAGGTATAGTTACCAAGGAGAAATGGATGCTCTAGAAGAGAAGCCAAGGAGAAGAAAGCTAGAGGCTGATAACATTCAATACTTAAGTTGTTTACAGAGGTAGACATCTTTTGTTGATCATTTGAAAGGAAACAATGCATTATTTGTTGAAAGAAGCAAGATTGTTACATCTTCCATGATATTTTCAGAGAATTCCAGTATATCATTTTCTTTAGTATATGGCTTTGTAGTGGTAAGATAAAACTTTAAAAGATGGAATGGTCCAAATCCTTATGTTAAAGAAGGTGGATTACAACAGAAAATTGGTGTAAATGTGGCTTTACAGTCTTTTACAGACCACATAGGTCCTATACTCTATCTGGCAGCACATAATATGGTGGTTACTGCAAAGGAGCATAGAGTAGACAAGTATTGGTATTAGGCAGTATGGATTGTGCTATTCGTATGCAGGATTTGGAGGGTGGAAGTGTTCTTTCATTAACTATAGAAGGTTCCTGAGAATGGAAATCCAGATGCATTATTGTTAGCTCTGAAGTTCATGACAAAATCCTTTCAGAGATGATAAATCTATGTAAAATGCTATCACATGCATGCAATCTAAGTGACCTATTTACACCAGAGAATATGCTTCTTTTCTTCCTACAGTGAAGGAAACATCCTTTTTTTGTCCTTAAGTTCATTCCGTTCGGAAATTTCTAGTAGATATTTTGTTTGCAGATCTGACAGTGGCTCAAGAATGATAGGTTGTTGTAAATTTGTAGGGAGATAAATCAAAAGAACACTGATTTTTTGGTGAAACAACAGTTTTGAATATGAAAGGTTTCTTTTTGGCCAAAGACAGAGCTTTCACCAACGCAAAGGGAAAAATTATAACCAGTTAGCTGGTGAAAAAAAGAACTTTCACCAGCTAACTAGCATATCGTAAGGTGAATTAGCTGGTCAAACTACAGAAAGAATTTTTTGGAAAATTAAGCCAAAGCAAAGCGATTTTGGAGTATTTGAAAAAGTATGGGAGCATCAAATGATTAACCACCAAATCAAGAAAAACTTAGCATCAAAGATTTGTGGAAGATCCTAAGACTAAAGAGGTCGCAAAGGAGGCATCTGATATGGTCTTAGCAGATGACATTTTCAGTTCAATAGTTGCAGTTGTTACTGAAGGTTGTTCCATTTTACAACAACATGAAGGTTTTAATTCGGCATACAATATCCTCAAATATTGGTGAAGTTGCTTCAATATTTCTAATGGCATCTCTAGAAGGAGATGGTCATACACTTGTAAGCTTTCCCCAACTCAGGACATGAGACCAATGTTCCTCTTGGGAAGGGTTTTAGGTGTCTCTTTTCAAAGAATGATCACATGTTTTCTCCTTCGAAGTCGATCCATGTGATTAATTCTCAACTGGAAAAGCTAAAGCTATAACCCTTAATCATTCATTAACAAGGTTTTGAGCCATGGGCTTATAGGAGGAAGAAGATCTATGATAATCTATATTCATCATGGCTAGGAAGCCAATATCCAGATTTGTGGAAATATATATTGGGTTTTGGTACATTTTATTTCAGAGGACCTAGGTGGCTGGCTTGGTCATCTAATTCAATATTGATCAGTTATCTTCTGTAAATCTTCTTCCAGAGTCCTTTCAAGGCAATGACATGACTGAACAACTTGCATTGACATGGAGATTGAAGCAGAGATGGACATTGGTTCACAAGGTGCAATGATGCTCTTTGAAGAAATTGAGCAGGGTGAAGTGTTTGATTCAACACACCAGGGCATCTCAAGACAAATGCTTTTGTATCTGAAGTTGCTGGAAAACAAAAAAGTCAAAGACCTCAAGCTCCCTGCAATACTCTCATTTCAAGGTTGAAGTTATCCTGGAATTTTCAAAACCATGGTTACATATCTCACCATCCTGCCTATGTTCAATACTTTTCTTCTTAATGAAGATATTGCCACAACAGATGCCATGTCAATGTGCAAACAACATTTCTAGGGGAGTTTGAAGAAGACATGCTACAGATAAAGAAGATTGGGAAAGACAACAACAATCTTTGGAAAATAGCCAGATGATAAATTGTAAAGGCTGAATGACTCCATGCCCAATAATAAAGACAGAGGGTCTGCCAAATTCTTGGAGACCTCGCAGGGAGGTCTCCATCCTAGTTGGAGCCAGATGTTAGAGATAAAAATGCACTGGCATTTTTCAAAGAATGATGCCTAATATTGTAGGGAACATTTGACTAGCTTCTCGAGCTCCAAATGAATATTTGAAAGAACCATTGGAAAGCTTAGGAGTTTTAGATGTCGATCAACTATTCAAGCATGTAAAACGGACTCTCCATGACAGAGAAATTTGATTTTAAAAAAATATGCGCTTTCACTAGCTAACTCGTCTTGAATTTTGCTAGTTAGCTAGTGAAAGCTCTTCTTTTCACCAGCTAAGGAGCGGATTTTGGGTAAATTAGCTGGTGAAAGCATGTCACGGTGAGAATAACCAAATTTTTTCCCATATCGGGATTTTTTGAGTTTGAATGGCTTGAAACCACTTCAAATGGACAATTGTTGAATTATCAAGTCTAATTCAAAGGCTAGTTTTGAGGGATAAGGTCAAAAAGATGTTTTTAAACTACATTTGGCATCTTTTTCAAAGGTAGAATATCAGGGGTTTGAAGACACATCATCCAATTCAAATTTTATCTTTGGAGGACCAAATCAAATAGCCTTGGGAGGCTAAAACTGCACTTCATCAACAATCTACTACTCTTAGAGATCATTAGATAGGACCTTTTCCTATTTTGTTTTGATTTTCCATTTTTAGTACTCTAGATCCATTTTTATAGGATCTCATCCTACACTTGTTGTATTGATTTTGATTAGACTATTTTTAGTAAATCCAATCCATCTTTCAAGGATCTAGATTTCATCTTGTAAGGCTATAAACACAAAGACATTTGGAGCACCAAAGGAGGTTCAATCTAAGAGACATTTTCTAGCCATTGTACTTGACTTCTTATTCTGATAATAGAATCACAGTCCTCTTTTGTTTTCAATATTAGATTCTTTCATATATTTCATGATTCTACACTTTATTCCAGTTGAGTTTAGCTTTTAAGAACTGGCATCTTCTTATTAAGCTCATAAATGTGGATTAAAGAATTTCTTGTTGTATTGTATGACCCTACATATGGTTGTATTTGGTTACCTGGACTAGTATTCTTCATCCCCTTTTTTTCAACTCTGTTGTCTGATTATTGTTCTCTGATGCAGGAGCATTGCCAATCAAGCGAGCCAGCGCGACAACAGAGGACATTTGGACAAGCCAGCGGATTTATTTTTGAATTTAACCTTGATATGGTTGCGCCAAACATTAATATGTGAATTTAATGAAGCGCACTTGTATATTGTAATGGACCTTGAGCCTTTAAGCTCTCGTCCTTAGGTAGATGAACGACACTTATTTTAGTTAATGCTGGTAGGTAGATTTTAATTGTAGAATTGACAACTTTAGAGTTGAAGAGGGAAACATGATATAGACACCCTCCTTTTGTACATTGTATGATTCATTCAGGATTGAATAGGAGAGAAGAAGAGAAAGCAGAGGATTGTATGAAGAACACCCATGTACAGACTTTGAATTAATAGAAAATCTTTGATTCAATTCCATGGTTATGTGTTATTTCTCTGTGTATTGATGTTATGCTCATGAGTATTTTCTTCCTGTCATGCATTTTCTTTTATATGTTGTGTATGTGATTTCATGGTTGAATTGAAGTCTGAGAATATGAGTGAATGAGTTTCAATTGTTTCTCTAATTGAGCCAAGTGATTCCTGCAAGGAGTGCGTGACTGCAGGGTTCAATCAGAGAAAGATATTGTTCTTATTCACCTCAGAAGTGTAGATTGGGCACTAGAGCCGTGCAAAGCATGTGCAGGCTAGAAGAAGACTCGGGGTTGTAATTCTTAGTAAGGAGATTTAAGACTGTTGTTGCAAGAGCACGTAGAGTCGAGGAAGCTTCAACACTTGGATGTTGTCGAAGATTTGCCGCAAGGAGTGCGTGCAAATAATTGCTTCGAAGGACCCCAAGCCGTAAGGAAGCTCAGGAGGGATAGGTATTCGAGTCCACCGAGGAACGGTATAGACAAGTCGTGCTTGGAAGGCTTGCAGGGAAGGTTGCAGGTTTGTACACAGGGTGGTAAAGGTTTGAAGTTCAGGAGGAAATAGAGCCATCCATCTGGAGTTGCAGGGACCAAAAGATCACACGCAACATCGTATATCGACATATCGCGAGTTGGATCACCAAGTTGGTGTAGCGGGAGCGGCGATATCACGATCCACGATATCTCGATAGGATCAGAACCGTTGATTTTGTGGGACATGTGTCAAGGGATCCCGAAAAATCAGGGTTCGGAGAATCGAGGGTCTCAACGATAAAGAACGCTTATACATTGGATTCGCGATCCGCGATATCCCGACAGTGACGTGGCAGTGCGGGACCACAGGGAATTAGCAGGGTACAGGTTTCATCGGGGTTCGGGACTTGGAGAGCCTCGTGAGTTTGTGTAACGAAAATCGCGATTTCTCAAAACGTGAATTCCCGATCACACGGAAGTCTGAGCCATCGATACTGGAGAGGAGGACAGGTGTCGGAGAAGTCAACCTTTGTGGGGTCAACTCAAGGCACCATCGCGAATCGGGGATAAGAGATTCCTGGTGCCAAAGAACAACGACATCACATATGTCGATTTCCCGATAAGGGAAAGGGGATATTGCGGAGAGAGTTCTATGGGTAGTGAAGGATCTCGATAAGGGATTGAAAGAACCTTTGAAGTTCTTCGGGCCAATTGGGAGGAGAAGATCCTGAGAGAGTGACCGAGCTCGTGAGGAGAGCGGTTGGCGTCAGAGTGGTATCAGAGAGGGAAATAGTTCTTTGCTTTCTATAGAAAAGAAGGAGAAGGAGTAAATACACTATGCCACCCAGAAGGGAAAGGAAGTCACCTGATCCTGAAGACAGGGAGGTGCGAAGAAGAGGTAGACCAGCAGGAAATCCAGAAATGGAGCGGCAAATGCGAGATCTTTGAGCAAGACTAGAGGAGATGGAGACAACACAAAGACGCGGAGTTGGTGCAGGGGATATTAGTGATTCCAAAGTTGAAGAGGAAGTTGGATATGCAAAAGAAGTCACAGCAGAGGATGCATCAACCGAGCGGTTGATCAAATCCATTTCCAGGATGAGTTCCAAGACCAAAATGGAAATTACAGTCTATGAAGGAAGCCTGGATGCAGAAGAGTTGTTGAACTGGATCTGAGCTCTTGACACCTACTTCGATTATGAAAATATCGAAGAGGATAAAAAAGTAAGGCATGCTATCACTAAACTGAAAAGACATGCAGCTTTGTGGTGGGACAAGCTACAAGCTGACAGGCGCTGTAAAGGCAAGCAGAAGATTAAGAGCTGGGATCGAATGATCATGAAAATGAAGGTGAATTTCATTCCAAGGGATTATCAGATCACTTTGTTCAAGCGAATGCAGAACCTGAGACAGAAGTTGATGACGGTGAAGGAATAAACCGAAGAATTTTACAAGCTCAATATCCGAGCAGGTCATCGGGAGAGCGATGATGAGAAGGTTGCCAGATATCTGAATGGTTTGAGATATGACGTTCAGGATGAATTAAGCATGGTGACCATCCGAACAGTTGAGGATGCTTATCAGATGGCTCTGAAAGCAGAAGAAAAGTTGAGCCGTAAGCAAGGTCAGTGAGGCCGAGGCAGAAGTCAGCCAAGAGGCAAGGCAGTTGCACAAGAGAAGTTCCAGAAGCCCAAGGAGGAATGGAAGAAACCTCAGGGTAGGATTGAAAGATATGGAACCTCACAGCGAGGACCACATGCTGAACAGAGGGCGCAACATACAGAGCAGGGTGGAAGTTATGCTGAGGCAAACACTTTTCCTCGTACCAGAGGTAGAGGAAGAGGCCGAGGTGGAATCATCACATGCTATATATGTGGAAAAGATGGACATAAAGCCTTTGACTGTCCAGACAGGAAAAAGGATAGAGGAGAAGCTCACATCGTTGAAGCGCAAAAGTGTGATGCTGAGAATGAAGATGCAGAAAGCGGAAGATCACTTGGGATGCATAAAGTCCTTTTAACACCTGAGAAGGAGGTGGAGGACACATATCAGAGAAGCCGACTGTTCAGAACCGCATGCAAGACCAAGGACAGGGAATGCAAGGTCATTGTGGACAGTGGAAGCACCGACAATCTCGTTTCGACCAATATGGTAGAAAAACTGGAGCTGGAAACAACTGATCACCCGAGTCCATATAAATTTTCATGGCTACAGAAAGGACATCGGGTGAGTGTTACTAAACAATGTTTGGTTGAATTCAAAATAGGTGGGTACAATGATAAGATTTTATGTGATGTTATTCCCATGGATGTATGTCATTTATTGCTGGGTAGACCATGGAAATATGACAGAAATGTGGTTCATGATGGGAGGATGAACACATATACCCTGGAGAAGAATGGGAGAACCCATACGTTTCTTCTGATAAAAGATAAAGAGATGAAGCCGGAAGTAAGCAGAACAATACTTCTCATGAGTGGGAAGGAACTTCTCGCAGAGATGGAAAAGAGGGAAGATCCACAATTCTTTGTGGTCAGGAAACCGAGAATTGTCCTGACTAGCACAAGAATGGATGACTTTCCAGAAGAGGTTCAGGAATTGCTGGGAGAGTTTGCTGACATCATAGTGGACGAATTGCCTCATTCGTTGCCACCGATAAGAAGCATAAGACATCACATTGATCTCATATCAGGAGCCAGTTTGTCGAATAAGGAAGCGTACAGATTGATGTCACAGGAAAATGAGGAAGTCAAAAAGAAGGTCCAGGAGCTATTGGACAAAGGATTGGTCAGGGAAAACCTGAGTCCATGTGTTGTTCCAACAGTGCTTAGTCCGAAGAAGGATGGAGGCTTGAGAATGTGTACTGAATCCTTTGCGATCAATAAGATAACCATCAGGTATAGATTTCCACTGCCAATAATGGATGATCTAATGGATTGCCTAAGTGGGGCAAATTATTTTTCAAAGATAGATTTGAAGAGCGGATATCACCAGATTCGCATGAGGGAAGGTGATGAATGGAAGACAACATTCAAAACAAACGAAGGTTTGTACGAGTGGTTGGTCATGCCGTTTGGTTTGACAAACACGCCGAGCACATTCATGAGACTGATGAATGAAGTCCTAAGGGAATTCATCGGAAAATTTGTAGTCGTATATCTGGATGATATACTGATCCTCATTAAGACAAAGGATGAAAATTTGAGACATTTGTCCATAGTGATGAGAAAGGTACAGCAGGAGAAGTTGTTGATCAATATGAAGAAATCCTCATTTATGAAGACAGAGCTCGTTTATTTGGGTTTTGTGATTTCAGTGAATGAGTTGAAGATGGATCCGGAGAAGGTGGAAGTGATTAAGAATTGGCCATCACTGAGAAATGTTTTTGAGGTGAGGAGTTTCCATGGTTTGGCTAGTTTCTACCGAAAGTTCATCAGGAATTTCAGTGGAATTAGCGCAGCGATGATGGACACGGTGAAGAAGCGGAATAAGACTTTTCATTGGACAGCCGAGGCTGAAACGATCTTCAGTCTGTTGAAGCGAAAGATCACAGAGCAACCAGTGTTGGTGTTGCCGGATTTCCAGAAGACATTTCAGGTGAAATGTGATGCGAGTGGGTATGCCATAGGAGCAGTATTGAGTCAGGAGGATCGACCAATCACATATTTCAGTGAAAAGCTGGATGAAGCACAGCTGAAATACTCCACATATGATAAAGAGTTTTATGATATCATACAGGTGCTGAAGAAGTGGAGGCATTACTTAATCCCCAAAGAATTTGTATTATATAGTGACAATCATGCATTGCAGTTTGTGAGTCAACATGATAAGTTGAATCAGAAGCGTGCAAAATGGGTAGAGTATATGCAGAATTTTACATTTGTAATTAAACACATTTCAGGGACTGCTAACAAACTGGTTGATGCCTTGAGCGGGAAATATTTGTTGCTGCAGGAATTCAGAGTCAAAACATTGGGTTTTGAAAATCTGAAAGACATGTATGCAAGGGATGCAGATTTCAGAGAAGCATATGAAGCAACTGAGAATCCAGTTCTCAGAGATAGGAGTCCTTGGATAGATTATATGATCCAGGAGGGATTACTATTCCGAGGCAATCAACTATGAATTCCGAATTGCTCCATGAGGGAGAACCTGTTGAAAGAGAAGCACAGTGGAGGCTTGGTAGGACATTTTGGCCAAGACAAGACCTTTGCGAAGCTGAACGAATCGTATTTTTGGCCAGGCATGCGAGCAGATGTCAAGCGATTTGTTGACAGATGTCGAATTTGTCAGCATTCCAAGGGTAGAAAGTAGAATGCAGGTTTTTACCAGCCATTTCCCATACCAGAGAGGCCATGGGAGGCGATTAGCATGGATTTTGTATTGGGTTTGCCGAGAACGCAAAGAGGATTTGATTCCATCTTTGTGGTGGTGGAAAGGAGATGGCACATTTCATACCATGCCAGAAGACCAGCGATGCGACCCACATCACAAACTTATTTTTCAAAGAGGTTGTTAGACTTCACGGATTGCCGAGAAGCATTGTATCAGACAGGGATACGAAATTCATAGGTCATTTTTGGAGGATGCTATGGAAGAAGCTAGGAACTAACCTGGAATTTAGTTCTGCTTATCATCTGCAGACAGACGAACAGACAGAAGTGGTCAACAGGAGTCTGGGATATTTATTGACGAGCTTGGTGACAGCGCACCACAGCTGTTGGGACAATGTGTTGCCACAGGCAGAGTTTGCGTACAACGATTCAGTGAATCGAAGTACAGGCAGAAGTCCATTTCAGATTATGTATGGAACACAGCCAAGAGGAGTATTTGAACTCAGGGAGTCAGAGCAGACTGTGATCAGAAGCGCTAGTGTAGAAGAATTTGCTGAGGTGATGCAGGAACTCCACAGCAAGGTGAAGCAGCGACTGATTGATTCTAGCCAGGAATACAAGCGCAGAGTAGACCAGCATCAGAGACAACTTCAGTTCGAAGTTGGCGATCTTGTTCTAGCACATTTAAGGAAAGAAAGGTTCCCAAGGGGAACATACAATAAGCTGAAAATGAAGAAAATTGGGCCATGCAGAGTCCTGAAGAAATTCGGGGAGAGTGCTTATGAGATTGAGTTGCCGGATGGCATCGGGATATCTCCGATATTCAATATTTTGGATTTATACCCATACAAGGTTGGAGCAGTAGAAACTGGAACTGAGGAACCAGTGATCCAGTGGATGAAACAATTACCAGTAGCAGAGAAGCCACAGATGGAATGCATACTGGACAAGCGAGTGGGTAGAAAGACCAGGCGAAAGCAATATTTTGAGTATCTGGTCAAATGGAAGAATCACCCAGTGGAAGATGCCAGTTGGGAAACAGAAAAAGTTATCCAAAATCATGGACAGACCGTGCAGGAGCTCATGGACAGGAGCCCATGAAAATTTTCAAGCCGAGGAGTATGATGCAGGAGCATCGCCAATCAAGCGAGCCAGCGCGAGAGCAAAGGACAGTTGGACAAGCCAGCAGATTTCTTTTTGAATTTCACCTTGATATGGTTGCGCCAAACATTAATATGTGAATTTAATGAAGCGCACTTGTATATTGTAATGGACCTTGAGCCTTTAAGCTCTCGTCCTTAGGTAGATGGATGGCATTTATTTTAGTTAATGCTGGTAGGTAGATTTTAATTGTAGAATTGACAACTTTAGAGTCCAAGAGGGAAACGGTATATAGACACCCTCCTTTTGTACATTGTATGATTCATTCAGGATTGAACAGGAGAGAAGAAGAGAAAGTAGAGGATTGTATGAAGAACACCCATGTATAGACTTTGAATTAATAGAAAAGCTTTGATTCAATTCCAAGGTTATATGTTATTTCTCTGTGTATTGATGCTATGCTCATGAGTATTTTATCCCTATCATGCATTTCCTTTTATATGTTGTGTATGTGATTTCATGGTTGAATTGAAGTATGAGAAGATGAGTGAATGAGTTTCAATTGTTTCTCTAATTGAGCCAAGTGATTCCTGCAAGGAGTGCAGTTGAATTTGTCCGCAAGGAGTGCGTGACTACAGGGTTCAATCAGAGTAAGCTATTGTTCTTATTCACCTCAAAAGTGTAGATTGGGAAATAGAGCCGTGCAAAGCGTGAGAAGGCTAGAAGAAGAATCAGGGTTGCGATTCTGAGTAAGGATATTTAAGACTGTTGTTGCAAGAGCACATAGAGTCGAGGAATCTTCAACACTTGGATGTTGTCGAAGATTTGCCGCAAGGAGTGCGTGCAAATAATTCTTTCGAAGGACCCCAAGCTGTAAGGAAGATCAGGAGGGATAGTCTTCGAGTCCACTGAGGAACGGTATAGACAAGTCATGCTTGGAAGGCTTGCAGGGAAGGTTGCAGGTTTGTACACAGGGTGGTAAAGGTTTGAAGTTCAGGAGGAAATAGAGCCATCGATCTGGAGTCACAGGGACCGACAGATCACACACGACATCATATATCGACATATCACGAGTTGGAGCACCAAGTTGGTGTAGCGGGAACGGCGATATCGTGATCCGCGATATCTCGAAAGGATCAGAACCGTTGATTTTGTGGGATATGTGTCAAGGGATCCCGAAGAATCGGGGTTCAGAGAATCGGGGGTCTCGACGACAGAGAATGCTTATACGTTGGATTCAAGATCTGCGATATCCCGATGGTGACGTGGCAGTGCGGGACCATAGGGAATTAGCGAAGTACAAGTGTCATCGGGGTTCGGGACTTGGACAGCCTCGTGAGTTTGTGTAACGAAAATCATGATTTCTTGAAACGTGAATTCACGATCACACGGAAGTTCGAGCCATCGGCACTGGAGAGGAGGACAGGTGTCGGAGAAGTCAACCTTTATGGGGTCAACGCAAGGCACCATCGCGAATCAGGGATCGGAGATTCCTGGTGGCAAAGAACAACGACATCACATATGCTGATTTCCCGATAAGGGAAAGGGGATATTGCGGAGAGAGTTCTGTTGGTAGTGAAGGATCCCGATAAGGGATCGAAAGAACCTTTGAAGTTCTTTGGGCCAATTGGGAGGAAAAGATCATGAGAGAGCGATCGAGCTCATGAGGAGTGCGGTTGGCGTCATTCTCTAAAAGAACTGTTTTATTCATATACATGATGAGTTTGTTACTTTCATTAGCTATTGAGTTATCTTATTGTTCCAAGCATACAAATCTACCATATTCTTAAGTTACCAAGCACCTTTGGTCTACAAACACAAAGGGTTTCTTGGAGTGATAACAACTCAGATAGAGTATGGTTTGGAGAGATGATGCAGTTGATGACACTGATGATGATGATGGTGCTCGTGATCTAGTCATGTTGTTGATTCTACTGGGTGAATGGTATTTTTTTGTGCTCAAGACCATTACCTGTAATACCTCCCTAGCTAGGAGGGAGTGTTGATATTATGGTAGATGCGAGAGGTATTTACCTCCATGTATAAACATGACGAGGATAGAATACTCCGGGAAGCAAGAAGAAACCCTAATGAGTTGGTTAATAACCCTAGAAGACTTTTCAGCTCAAGAAGATAATTTATATTAGGTTATTAGCCTCCAAGAGAAGAAGTCAGCCATAAATAATAATATATACTAAACAGACAGATACCTAGAATGAGAAGTCGGCCCAGATAGTTAGCTAGAATTAATATAAATACAGGAGGCCAATTCTCATTCTGGCAGGCAGTCTCAGAATTGCAGAGAAACACTTGTGCGCACTGCAGTTGCCTAGTTTCTGCACAGGTTTGGAGGAGAGTTGTCATTGCAGCTGTTGAAGCTAGCAATTATGATTGGACTATCTCTTGCCTAGGGTTTGGACTATCTGATCATCTCTTGTTGATGTGCTATCCTTGGTGAAAGGTACGCTACCCTTGTTTGGCTATCTAGCCTAGGGTTTCCTTCCGGAGTGATTCTCTGTCAAGTTTAAGGTGCTCGGAGGGTGGCTTCGGCCTATGGTTGGGTGACAAAGGTATTGTCAATGGTAAAATGAGCACATCCACTTATATTCTAACAATCGAATGGTAAAAATTTTGAGCTATAGAAGCTCAAGATGGAGGACCTTCTTGTAGACAAAAAACAATGGATCGTTGTGGATCCTGGTACACAGTCTATTGGTACACAACGTACTGGTACACAACCTATTGGTACACAACCTACTAGTACACAAACTACTAGTACACCAACTACTGGTATGTCGAAGGAAGATTGAGAGAATTTGGACATAAGAGCAAGGAGTACTATTCGACTCTACCTAGCATATTCAGTGTTTTTGAATGTGTTAGCACTCTATAAATTCTTCTCAAATGAATATAAATATGACAGAGGTAACTATTTCAACCAGCTTTAGAGCTGAGGCACTAGCCTGCTCAACTCAGAGAGGGCTCTCTCATATCACTTGATACATCTATGGAAATCGGTGGCTAGAATTGGTTTGTTTTGGGGTTTTAAGAAAGTTGTTGAAGAGATGAAGATGACATTTGGGCTATGGGATCAAGAATGTAGGATGCATTTCCAAATCGTGAAAACAATCAAGAGGAAAACGCTAAATGAGGAAGTGACTTCTGAGTTTATGCTTGAAAATTTTAGATGGTATCAGAAGAAAAGAAACACACAACTATTATCAGAGCATTATAGTAATGAATTATGAAATGGTTTAGAAGAGATGAACATAGTCTAAATCGCCAAGCCAAGAGCATTGAATAATGAATTCTGGACTTTTAGTTTCTCAATTTAAACAGAAGAAAGAAAAATGAAAATACATAACAACAAGAATCACACACTATGAGAGAAAACGAGACTCATAACACCACCAATTAGAATCTTTTCATAAAAAGTCCCCAAATCTGCCTCTACACCCATGTATTCATTATAGCCCCAAAGATTTTTAAAATTTTCTTGCACAGAGGGTAGGCTCCTCTTTTCTCCATGCTTCTATACTCATGAGGCCAAGCATATATAGAGGAATTTCATATGGAATTTAAAATATTTCGACTTCCTCATAATTCTAAAAATAGATACATGTTACAAAAAGGAAGAACAATTGTATTATTTAAAGGGACTATTAGTAATCGGTCTTTCATATCAGGAATCCCTTCTCTTAATCCAACATCTGTCCAAAACTATCTAAAATACACCAAAATTTTACCTGAGGATTCACCTTAGCTTGGCGATTTCCTCCTCTAGGGTACTCCACCAATCGAACTTTTCCCTGATGCTCTCTATCATCTCGATTTTGGCCTCTGATTTCCTCCTTTTTCTCCTCTTCTTCTTTGTGGTTGGGTGGTAGGTGTTTTCTGCGTGTTCATTTATCACAAGATCCCTCATAACGGGGTTTAATTTTACTCTTGAATCTGTCTCAGTTTCAGGTTCTGTATGAAATTTAGTCGCTAGCATCTGCAAGACCCGTCTTTCATTCTTACTTATTGACCTTCCTGGTACCTTAGCTAAGAATCCAATCACACCAGACACTATTTGAAGGGTATTATCCATGCCTTTTGGACTTTGCAGAGACCTTGATTTGGCCACCCTTTGAGTTTACAAAATTCAGGAGCATATGCCGAGCTTGTTTTTCTTACGCATAAGATGACAATTTCCCAGAATATGATAAAATGATTCATATCTGAGATTTGATGGTTTGTGTACTTTGCTCAGGAATTACTGTCACAGTACCTTGGTGTGCCACACTTTATCAATCAACTTTGAATGATGAGCCTCGAGTTAGTTATGCGATGATGTCCTTTTGGTACGTCATTCGGGAAAGTACCTCGACCGATGATGTGAGGTGATTTGACCAACCACCATCCTCCCCGCGAGTTATCGACATGACGTTTTGAACCACGTAACATTGGGGCCATAGGAAAAGTGGTTTCAAGTAATCCGATGTCTCCCCCGATGTGTGTGTAAGACTGCCATGCGTTCCCCATTGAAACCATAGTAGTTTTCCCCGGTCTACCTTCGTGATGTTAAGTTTTGTGCTATTTGTTTGTTCGATGTAGGCTTCAACCATAGATCTGAGATTCTTCAAGATCAACGAATCACCAAGATAATCCTTTCCCACTTCCTCTACATTCATTCATACATTTCATAATATAGCTGAGCACCCTGAACTATCGCGCCTCTACTGTGGTATAACATCTTGCTAAACTTCAGAAGTTTTTAGATCCCAATAAAAATTGTTAGGGTGATAACATTGGCTCCAACTAGGGATGTTATCCTCTCAGTGAGGTAGAAAAGAAATTGTAGACCCGATGCCAAATCCATGGGGTTGTTCCCCAAAACATGTGTGTGTCCTTCTCCTACCAAGCTCTGTGCACTGCTTCCAACTGCATGGGGGACGTCCAAGTGCATTATTGAAAACTGATTGTATCTAGTGCTAGAAAACTCAAACTAGAAAATGCTTGACTGACAAGCTTTTTTTCACATCCCTACCTACCCTAAAATTGTTGGGATGACCACTCGCTCAAGTGATGCTAAAGTGACAATGCATCCAATCAAGCAATTGGCTTCTTGATTTTCCTTTGTTCACATTTTTCTCAAGTTGGTAGAAAAACGTAAAGAATTGCGGCTGAAAAAACAAATTGAATCCAAAATATGATATTATGAATGAAGAAAATTGATCCTTCACTAAAGAATGTACTAGGATGGCCATCGAATATTGAAAACCATGAAAAATCATTTCTCGTTGATGAGCAAAAACTGAAAGGCAAGTATCTTTCATCAATGTTAGTTGTTTTTTCTCTATTTCTTCTGTTTTGAGAACATCTTCGAATGAAATGGAAATGATAGGTTTGTCTTCTTAGCCATGCATATCAACACAAATATTCATATATTCTTGAACATCTTCAAATATGAAAACCATATAATATGCACCAAGGCTATCCTTCTGTTCATCAAACAACTCTGATGTGGTTTCATTAAATTTCTGGAAATTTGTTTGAGGACAACCACTTTGACTTTCCAGTGAATAAATATATATATGTTCCTTCTCATGCACTAATTCACAGTCTAGAGCTCCCGCAGATGGATTTTCAAAACCCTGATTTTCAAATGACTTGACTAAAACCACTGCCTCTTCATTATCTTTCTATGTTTATGATGAACAAATTGCATACACTACTTCATCTAGGTCATTTGTTTCTTTATTGCTGGAAACTTCCATAGATGCAATTTCAGAATCTTCATCCATCTCTATGTTGCTTAAAAATTTAACCACGATGCCATTCTCAAGGGAAGAGAAAATAATCTAAAACACCTTTTCATGTTGAGAATCCATACTGATTTTGGGATGGATAAAATGACCTTGAAAAATACTTTCTGGAGCAACTTCTTCTTCCTTTTTAGGATGATAGCTGAACATAGACTGCAAATATGAGTTGACATGACCCTTTATGTGAGTTTCCATAGAATTATCATCACCACTCTGTTCATGCTTGGAGGATCCCTATCTTGAGATACTACACATATTTTTCTTCAATAATTCGAAAGAAGAAAAACATAATGGTAGGGTTGTCCTACCTGATTTGAAACCGTCTTCAATTTCATTGCCAACATATGGTTGTATTTTAGCGCAAGCAATAGGGTCTTCAAGCACATGAAAAGAATGTTGTGACATTTGTCATTCTTCTCCATTGATCTAGTGTGGCTTTGCATAAGCACAGATTCTTTTTCTTCGATGATGATTTTAGGATTTTCTTTCAGCGATTTGAAAGAAGAAAAGCATAGAGGTAAGGAATTCCCTTTAGTTGATTCAATACTTTTTTCTTTGTAATTGTCATATGCAACCTGATTACTTTCATTATACTACTGAAAAGGAACATTTTCTGATATAGAACATCTGGTTGATTGTTCCAGGGGGTCAACATCGTAATCATCATATTCATCATATATAGGAAAATCATTAACATATGCCATGTCATCTAACAAGAACAAACTTAGAACATCAACTTGTTCTTCAACAAGCTTCTTTTCACACTCATATTCTTGACTATCTACAAATGAATACATAAAACGATCAACCCTCTGTTCATCATGGGATGGATCAACACTTCCTCTTTCAACAAGTGGGATGTAATTTTTTTTCAAAATCATTAGCATTGGAAACTTCAAGAGGACCTATGATATTGTCAATTCTATGCTCAAGATTCCAATCAACTATTTTCTGTTCATATTCACTTTCATGCCCTTGAACATTCAACCCCTCATTTTGGGTTTGTTTACATGCTTGGATGTTGTGTTGAATGTCCTGAGAATCACTAAACATTTGTTGTAAGGACCCAGGTCTTCTTTTCATCAGGAGGAAAGAAAAATATGGATGAACAATAGTTGCATAATGGAGCATGGCAACAACTTCAGAGGGTTGGATTTCTTTGGACAAATTATAATAGACGCTATGGAATTTTCTACTGAATACAAAAATAGATTCATTGTTGTGTCTTTTCAAGGCATAAAACTCAGTGAGTTGCAGGTCTAAGGATTTCTCCTTGCCCAAAAATTAAAAAAAAACCTTCTTCAATTCCACCCATGAGCTGATGGTTTCTAGGTGTAAGTGTTTGAACCAGTGTTTGGTGTCTCCTTTCAAGGATTGAGAGAAAAATATCATACACACATCATCATATTCAATCTTGAATAAATCTATAAAATGCTCAAACCCTTGAATGTTCCTTTCAACAGATATGATACCCGATTCTCCGTCAAACACAAGTAGGAACTCATAGTAATTTGGAGGTAAATCATGAAGGGTTTGAGGTAGCTTTAAGGGTATATATCTATGTCGGGCCTTAGGGGCTGTTGGGCTAAGAACATTGGTCTGATTCTCACAGGATTCATCAACTCGGTCATTGTCATTGCCTGGCCTAGGTGAAACCTTTTTATCAGAACCAACAACAAGGCGAGGGTATGCATGTGCAATGTATAGAGGAGGAAATATAATTTTAAGTCTTTCATGATCATTATTAAGATACAATAGGTAAAAGAAATTTTGTTTGGCATTTTCAAGGAAGGAACAGAGGCAACTTAAAATGAAAAGTAAAATTCTTTGTAAGAGGTCCCATTTTGAGTACCTGTTTTCCCTCATGATGCTCTTCCTTGCCCCTGTCAAGGGGTTTCATCTTTCAGTGATGTTTTTGTCTCTCACTTGAAGTATTGAGAGCAAGGTCACCTCTTGGAAATTCAATATTCTTTTATCAGTGGATTCACCTTCAAACTGAAGTGGAGTCGCCAGAGTAGGAATACAACCAATGTGTGCCTAAGTGTCGGCCTCTCTCAGACCCTAGAACTCAACCATGTCGTTCCTCCCAGGGAAAATTTTTAAATTTCATCCCCGACATCGACGCCATAATGTTAGCACTCTGTAAATTCTATCCGGCTGAATAGACAGACGAAAGAGGTAACTATTTCAACCAGCTTTAGAGTTGAGGCACTAGCCTATTCAACTCAGAAAGGGTTCTCTCATGTCACTTGATACATCTATGGAAATCGGTGGATAGAATTGGTTTGTTTTGGGGTTTTAATAAAGTTGTTGAAGAGTTGAAGATGACCTTTGGGCTATGGGGTCAAGAATATAGGATGTATTTCCAAATCGTGAAAACAATCAAGAGGAAAAGGCCAAATGAGGAAGTGACTTCTGAGTTTATGCTTGAAAATTTTAGATGGTATCAGAAGAAAACAAACACACAACTATTATCAGAGAATTATAGTAATTAATTCTGAAATGGTTTAGAATAGATGAACATATTTTAAATCTCCAAGCCGAGATAAATGAATAATGAATTCTGGACTTTTAGTTTCTCAATTTAGACAGAAGAAAGAAAAATGAAGATACAGAATATTAGGAATCACACACTATGAGAGAAACCGAGACTCATAACACTACAAATTAGAATATTTTCATAAAAAGTCCCCAAATATACCTCTACACCCATGTATTCATTCCATCCCTAGATATTTATAAAGTTTTCTTGCACAGAGGGCAGGCCCTTCTTTTCTCCATGCTTCTATACTCATGAGGCCAAGCATATATAGAGGAATTTCATATAGAATTTAAAACGTTCCAACTTCCTCATAATTCTAAAAACAGATACAAGTTACAAAAAGGAAGAACAATTGTATTATTTAAAGGGACCGTTAGTAATCGGTCTGTCATATCAGGAATCCATTCTCTTAATCCGACAACTATCGAAAACTATCTGAAATACACTAGAATTTTATTTGAGGATTCACCTGATCTTAGCGATTTCTTCCTTCAGGGTAATCCACCAATCAAAATTTTTCGTGACGCTCTCTATAATCTCAGTTTTGGCCTCTGATTTCCTCCTTTTTCTTCTCTTCTTATTTGCAGCTGGGTGGAAAGTGTTGTCTGCGTGTTCATTTATGACAAGATCCCTCATAACGGGGTTTAATTTTACTCCCGGCTCTATCTCAGTTTCAGGTTCGGTATGAAATTTAGTCGCCAGCATCTGCAAGACCCATCTTTCATTCTTACTTATTGACCTCCTTGGTACCTTAGCTGAGAACCCAGTCACGCCAGACACCATTTGACGAGTAATATCCATGCCTTTTGAACTTCGTAGAGATCTTTATTTGGCCACCCTTTGAGTTTACAGAATTTAGGAACACAGGCCGAGCTTGTTTTTCCTACGCATAAGATGACAATTTCCCAGAATAGGATAAAATGATTCATATTTGAGATTTGATGGTTTGTGTACTTTTCTCACGAATTACTGCCACAGTACCTTGGTGTTCCTCACTTCATTAATACACTTCGAATGATGAGCCTCGAGTTAGTTATCTGGCGGTGTCCTTTTGTTACATCATCTGGGAAAGTACCTGGACCGATGATGTAAGGTGATCTAACCAACCACCATCCTCCCCACGAGCTATCGACATGACATTTTGAACCAAGTGACATCGGGGCCATAGGAAAAGTGGTTACGAGCAATATGTCATCTCCCTCGATGCGTGTGTAAGAGAGCCACGCGTTCCTCATCAAAACCAATGTATTTTCCGTGCTATTTGTTTGTCCGATGTAGGCTTCAACCGTATATCTGAGATTCTTCAAGATCGACGGCCCGCCAAGATACTCCCTTCCCACTTTCTCTACATTCATTCATACTCCATGGAATATAGCTGAGTGCCTTGAACTATTGCGCCTCTACTGTGGTATAGCATCTTGCTAAACTTCATAAGTTTTTAGATACTAATAAAAATTGTTAGGGCGATAACATAATGTCTCGGGAGAATCTACAACAAAGGAACTATGGGATAAGTTAGGGAATTTGTATCAATCAAAGTCCCTTGTAAACAAGTTGTTTCTTTGAAAGAAGTCGTATCATCTTAGGATGGAAGATGGAGATTTTGTGATAGAACATCTAAATGCCTTTAATACTCTGGTAAGTCAACTTGTCTCTGTTAATATTATTATTGCAGAAGAAGATAAGTGTATTACTTTGTTATGTTCTTTGCAAGACTCTTGGTATAATGTGGTTGTAGCAATTGGTAGTAACACTCAATATATATTGAAGTATGAGGATGTAGTTGCATCCTTGTTATTTGAAGAGATGAGGTAGAAAAGCATGGATGTTCATAGCACAGATGATTTACTTGTTAAGATATCATACCCGAGACAGGAATATTGGTAAGTATTCCGGGGGGATACCTGAATCTACAGGTAGATCTAATTCTCCAGGAAAATATTTGAGGAAATGTTGGAAGTGTGGTAAAATAGTGCATTTTAAAAAAGATTACAAGTCTAAGAAGGTTGATAAACCAAAGTGATCTAATAATACCTATTCCATAAAGGCAAAAACCTCCACTAAAGAAGGAGGTGATGTTTACCTAGCATCTATAGGTACACATGCAGACTGTGATGTATGGTTTATCTACTCAAGTGAATCATTATGAATCCTCACAGGGAGTGGTTCTTTGAATATGAAAAATACGATGGTAGTGATGTATTCCTAGGAGATGACTTAATATCCAAAATCATGGGACATGGAAGGGTTAAATTTCTACTAAACGATGGAAGGATTAGAACTCTCCTTGGGGTTCTGCATATTCCAAAACTAGCCAGGATCCTAATATCTGTAAGCAAGTTGGATGATGCAGGAGTGGATACTGTATTTGGAAAGGGAACTTGAAAGATGGTACGAGGAGCAATGGTGTTGATGAGGGGTGTTCAGTGTGGAACTCTGTACCATTTGTTGGGAAGCACTTATACTAATGGGTGTAACAATTATGTTGTCCATGAGAAGATAAATAAAGAAGACAAGACCAATAATGTCCCTGGAAAGAAGATCATGATGTGGCATCAAAGACTGGAGCATATTGGATAAAAGGGCCTTCGAACACTACACGGTAAAGGTATGGTTGAAGGTATGTCTAAGTGCACTCTAGATTTTGATTTCTATGAACATTTCATATATGGTAAACAAAATTGAGTAAGATTCCCATATGGTGCTACAAGAGAAAAGGGGATATTAGAGTTGATACATAGTGATGTGTTTGGACCTATGCATGTTCCATCACTAGGTAAGTTTGTGTATTATGTTTCATTCATAGATGATTTCGCAAGGAACACATGGATTTATTTTCTTAGAAATAAATCTGAAGTATTTGATAAATTTAAAGAGTTTAAGGATTTGGTAGAAAATCAAACAGAGAAGAAAATAAAGGTATTTAGAACAGATAATGGTGAAGAATTCTGCGGAAATGATTTCGAAGATTTTTTTAAGAAGTGTGGTATAACAAGGAATAAGACTACTCCATACAGTCCTCACTAGAATGGAGTTGCAGAAAGGATGAACAAGACACTGATGGAAAAATCAAGGAGCATGCTCAACAATGTCGATTTAGGATAGGAATTCTGGGCAGAGGCAGTGGGTACACAATTTTACCTGGTCAATCAATCACCCTCATTAGCGTTGGATGATAAAAATCCGCATGAGGTATGGACTAGAAAGAAACCCTCTCTTGAAAATATTAGAGTGTTTGGCTGTGATGCTTATGTACATGTTCCAAAGGAAAATAGGAGTAAGATGGATAATAAAGATGAAAAGTGTATCTTTCTTGGTTATAAAGATGGTGTTAAAGGTTATAAGCTTTGGAACCCATAAACTAAGAAGATTGTTTATAGGCGAGATGTTTTTTTTAAAGAGGTAAAATATGTTTCCAAACATGAATTCCTACCAAGGAAAGAAAAAGAACCTGAGAAAATAGAGCTTGATTTGGATGATGAAAAATATGAATCATTTGAAGAAGATGAAGCAAAATAAGAAGAAGGACCTCATACCCCAGTATTGAGGAGATCAGTGAGAGAAAGAAGGAAACCATAAAGGTATAGTCCACCTAATTTCCATTCCAATTTTTCTTTATCTATTACTGATGATGATCTCATAACTGTCACAGAAGAATTGAATTCAGAGGATAGTAAACTATGGAAAAAGGCCATGATTGAAGAAACGGATGCCTTGGATAAGAATGAGGCATGGTATATAGTTGAGTTTCCATATGGAAGAAAATCTGTTGGTAGAAAATGGTTGTTTAAGAAGAAGTTTAATACATAAGGTAAAGTGGAGAAATATAAATTTCGGTTAGTAGAGAAAGGTTATTTCGAGGTAGAGGGAATTGAATTTGGTGAGATTTTTTCTCCTGTTTCTAGGTTAACATCTATTAGATTTATTTTATCTATTGATGTTTCTTTTGATATTGAAGTGGAATAGATGGATGTGAAGAAAACATTTCTACATGGGGATCTGGAAGAATAAATCTACATGAAGCAGCCATAAGGCTTTGTAGTGAAGGGAAAAAATGAGTTAGTATGTAAGCTAAAGAAGTCACTATAGGGTCTGAAGAAATCACCTAGGACGTGGTACCAAAATTTTGACACATACATCCTTGGATTGGGATTTGTGAGAAGTAGGGTTGATCACTGTGTATATTCCAAGCAGGTTGCTAATCACTTCATTTATGTAGTGTTGTATGTTGATGACATGTTGTTGGTAGGAAATAACATGGATGTTATCAAGGAGTTGAAATCACAGTTATCCTCCAAATTTGACATGAAGGATCTCGGTGCTGCTAACTTCATTCTAGGAATGGAGATTAAAAGAGATCGTGCAAACAAGAAAATCTGGTTCAATTACAGAAAATATGCTGAGACGATATTGCAGATATTTAATATGCATGGACATAAACCGATCAAGATTCCTATTCCTATAGGTGTAATGTTATCTACAAATCAATGTCCCAAGACACATGAAGAGGAAGAAGACATGTCCCATGTTCTGTATGCCAGTGAAAAAGGGCAGTTTGATGTGTGCAATGGTTTGTACTAGACCGAACATTGCACATGCAGTGGGAGTTTTGAGCAGGTATATGTCAAAACCAAGGAAGGAGCATTGGACAATAGTAAATAAGGTATTCATTTATTTGCATGGCACTACCAATTATGTATTTTTCTACAAAGGAAGACTGGGATTGGACAGAGTACTGGACATACATGGCTTTATTGATGCAGACTGGGCTGGAGACCTAGATCGCAGAATATCTACAAGTGGGTATGTGTTTAACCCATTTGGAGGAGCAATCAGTTGGATGAGTAAAAGACAGGCTGTAGTGGCACTCTCAACTACAAAAGATGAATATACATGGAAACCACTCATGCAAGGAAGGAAGCAATACTTTTATTTTTCCTATGAGCTAATATGTTTGTAGTGTTTTCACAAATTTAGCTTATCTTGAAGCAAAGTGTTATTGATATTCCATTCTACAATCATCTCCTTCTCTTGATGAATATCAATTACTTGATTTGGTACAATTATAGGTGTGTTTCTTGCATGAGATTCCTTCCTTAATTGTTCCATTGTTTGAAGAGATTGATTTTCTTTTAGGTGATGAGCATGTAAAACATATTCCTTGCCTTCTTTGATGAAGTGATATTTATTTTGTTCCTTGTAGAAGATTTCTTTGTGATCATACAAATAAGGACTGCCTAAGACCATTCCACATTCATTGAGTCGTAACACATCACATGTTACCTCATCCACAAACTTAGAAGAAATTTCAAACTTTAATGTGCATTTCTTTGTTATGTGCAATTTATGGTTGTTTCTTATCCATTTAAGTGAGTAAGGCTTATGATGCATCTGAGTGTTTAATCCCAATTGATTAACCACTTCCTCTAAAATAAATTTATATTGAGATCCACTATCTATCAATGTTTCTACCTTAGTATGCCTCATTATGACCCTTAAGTGAAACAATTTACTTCTAGAATCCAATCCATCACCAATTTTACATGTCAAACCAACCGCTGCGATTTTAGATTCATCACGCGAACCTGATCCCAAGTTTGTTGGTTGTGTTTCTACTGCAACTGTTTGCCTCCCTTTCCTTTATTTGAACCACTTCGATATCTTCTTGGGATGCAATTTCCAACAATGGTCTTCATCATGCCCTTCTTTCTTGCAATGCATGCAAGAGGGCTTCTCTTCCTTTCTTGCCTCTAATTTTTTCTTCTTTCCATTCCACTTCCTTTTGTCTTATTTTCTTGGAGATGATTCCCCTGATACACCAAGTCATTTTTTCCCTTCCTCAATGTATGTCGCTTGAACATAAACCTCATCAATATTAGTAGCTCCAAACATAAAAACAGTGTTATGAATGTTTGCAGGTATACCTCCTATCTACTTCATAAGAGTTTCTTGGGTATGTAAAGAAATATCTAACATCAATGCCATCTTACAAAAGTCAGCTGTGTATTCTTTCACTGTTTGTCCTTTTCTTAGTTTAAGAACTTTCCATTCAATTAAAGCCTTCTCTTTATAACCCAAAGGATAAAATTTCTTTCTAAGTGCAGGAACAAAAACTTACCATGATGGAAATACATTACCCACTTGTTGCATGCCATTTTACAACTTGATTTTCCACTAGATGAGTGTTGTTCCTACAAGTCGAAGAGATGCCAACTTGATTTGAGTTGCCTCATCCTTGATTTGTTGCACACAACAATAAAACTCCATCTTTATGACCCAGTTTTCAAGACTCTTTTCATTGACTTCACCATCATACATGGGTAATTAAAATTTTACATCGAGGTTAAGTAAAGGCATATCATTTTTATGTTTGTGAACACATTTTCTTGCAGTGGACTTGGAAATTCAAATTGAAGAAGAAGAAGAAATTGATGGAGAAGAAGGAGGTGAAGGAGGAGTTTTAGGAGGATCCTCTCCTTCTTCACTTTTTACCTTTGAAGATTCACCTAGAACCGATCTGTTTCATTCTGGGTAATCCTCATATAGAACCTTCATCATTTCTGACATGGAGAAAAAAGTATTTTGAAAATATTTCTCCTTATGAGAAAGTCTCTCTTACGATGCCATCTTCTCACTTTGAGAAGTTATCTTTCTCGATCCAATCTCAGGATTCTCTTCAACAAGCTCACCTTCACCACGATTCAACTTTTCCCTAGTTATCATGCAAACTCAAAAACCAACCATCAACTAGCTCTCATACCACTTGATCCAAAAAGATCTTTTAAAGACTATGGTTGATTTTTAAAACATGAGTTCATTAACCATTTAGGAAATTGATGAAAGAGGAACAATTAATGACATAACATAGCATCCATAATGCAATATACAGATCTATAAATAAGCACAAAGAAACAACAAACCATAACAACAAAAGTTGATAATGGAGTTCGGAAATATCGCCTACGTCTATAGGCCTTTGTTTCAGTGGGTGAGGCTTTATTATTTCTCTTCAAAGCTTCAAAAGTACATCATAACATTGCCAAAAGGATTACAAACTTATATGGTTGTGTTCTTCTATATCTCAAGAACTCATCAAAACTAACAGCACTGAAAACAGATGAACGAATCTCCCAGAAATGGATTGCAAAGTTTCTCTCCTCCATGGATTCCCTGCATAAAAATGGATTTGGATTTTAAATTCCTCATAATTTTCCTGTTCTGAACCTCCCTCCATGTGTCCATGGGCTAGTGCTAGCTTTCTTTCCCCCCACTGAACCTTCCCCCTGGTCATCTGTTGTGGCCATGTGGTCGTTCCCTTAAGCCCCCATGTGCCCAAATTTGTTGTTGGCCCCTTGGCCTCCAAGTTCCTGGTCATGCCTTTGGTCGGTGGGCTAGCCTGACTGACTGGGCATTATCCCCTCATATCTTAGCTAAGCATTGGAGGTATGAGTCATATGGTGCATTCGTATGTGTTTGCATCAAATGAGGGGATAGGTTGATAAAAAATGTGTGTGGAAATGGATAGTGTAACAGTTATATGGTGAAGAGTCATATGGTTTGCGTCAGGGCTGGGGATATGCCCCAACCCTTAACTCCGCCTGAAATACAACATTTTTGCATTCAAATATTACTTTTACACTATGTTTAACAAGACACATCATGGGAGGGATGGTAGTCTGACCTTGCCAAGTCTCTCTTCCCATAATGGAGGTCATGGGTTTGATTCCCATAGATTCCATACATTTTTCCACAAAAACCAATGGAGGGGTGCCACACGGAATCCCAAGACTAGGCCACGTGGCACCATGTTATTCACCAAATATATTCCATGTGTCAAACTCATATTTTCCCACATGTCAACAACATGTACCAAGTAAACATGCCACTATACCTACCATATCACTATACAACCGTATGACTTGTACAATTAGCTACCACGTCAGGAAAGTACGGACTGTACAGTCAACAAAATTTTGCATGTTTGGAAAAATGAACAAACCATGATATGTTTCGCATACAACGTTTGTTTGAGCCCATTCAAGTTGTGTTGGGTTCGTAACAATGATTCCTACACACACTTATGTTTTTAAGTAATTCTGAGCATTTTGATTTTTAGGCCTTCCTGAACCCATTTTTGGTCCCTGGATCCATTTTAGACCAATACCAGTAGGATGTGAGTTTTCTAAGTTGTGAGTGTACAATGAGAAACCACCCTCTTTTGTGGATTACTAGCCTCAACTCAGGGGCATCTGGCTATTGATATTTGGAACAATCTATCTATGGTTGGGTAGAATGTTTGTCCTCGACAGCTGGTTGCACAAATTTTTTAAAAGATAAGTGTTTGATTTGTTTATGTCTTCAATTTACGAGTTAAATTCATGTGCATGAACTCTATGTATTTGAGAATAATTTATATGTTGTTGTAATGAATTTTGTTATCTAAATTCTTGTCTAATTTAGAGTGTTTTAGATGCATGTAACTAATTGTAATAAACAACAGTTAAATTTGGCTATAATTCGTAGCTGAAAGATACATGGAATTAATTAGTTAGCAAAAATTTCATTTTTATGAGTATTTTGCACCATAATGTCCCTCGATGAGGCTCAGGGACATTAAATTATGGTATCAGAGCCTCTAGTTCAAAACCCGTGCTTGTATGGTATCAAACCCTTGTGAATTTGAGAAAACATTGATGTTGCAGACTTGTATGTGACGAATTTGTGGAAACATAGAGGGAAATTTGAGTGAAATCCCCAAATGCGTTAGTAAAATTCAATTTTGAGTGACTCGAATTTGATTAATGAATTTAATGGAGTAAATATGTGATTTTCATAACCAAATTCTACTTGAAATGGTCAAATTTAAACTTTAATAACTATTATAGATGTGTAGGCAATTTGGCAAATTGACAGTTGAGATTTATTTTGATCTTGAGATCGACGACCCATATTCGTCATGATAAATTTAAAAATTCATAAGGTTTCAACCATTTGGAAGGTTGAGTGAATCAACTGCCAGGATCAAATTTTAGAGGCTAGAAAAATGGATAAGATCAACGGTTTGTATTCATTTCATCCATTGGGGGGATGGAACAGAACTGACTACCAAGATCAATTTCACTAATCGGTCGATGACCTAAATTCACCTTGATTGTGATTATTTTTTTTCTAAGTGATGGAGTTCAATGAAATACTACGTCGATGAAAGATGGTTAGATCAGTTATTTTGGCGAAGAGTTGTGTTCGGCCAAAAGAAGTCTCTGATCTCTAATGGTCGATGGTCGGGGATTGACATATTTTGGCCAAATTTTCTAAGTGTCAAAGTTCACCAATGAGAATTTTGAATGGGCGATGGTTGGGGATCGGTAGGATTTGATGAAAGTTTCACACATACAAAGAGGATCACCAATCATCGATAACTGGTGGTCGGGGATCGAAATAATCCAAAGAAGGTTTCATGTGTTCAGGGGTGTTTTTTATCGTCAATGACCGAGAAATTGTGGATCGATGGATTGTGACGAGCGTTTTCATTTTTCCAAGAGAAGTAGTCGATGATTAATGAAGGAAAAGAGGATAATGATGTCATCATACATGTGTCATGCCATCTCAACATCCACATGTCATTCCACATCACCCAAGTTGATGCCTCATGATGACGTGTCATTCCACATCAACATCCATGTGTCATGCCACGTTAGCATTTTCCACATTATCCTAGAAGTGTCTAATGGTCGATGGTCAAGTCGATCATTTGGGGAAGTGCATTCGATAGTCATCGAGGATCGTCAATCACCGATAGGATGATGGTAGGGAATTGGCCATATTGGTGAGGTTTTTTCATTCTCCAATGAATATTTCTGAAGTCTGAAGGTTGGGTCAGCTGGTTTGGAGTTGTGTGCAAATCCGTCCTTAGGGAATTGAGACAATGGTCAATTGTCGGGTCGATCGATTGGGAAAGGAGTCATGCATGACCAAAGGAAAGTGTCGATCACTGATCAAATGATGTAGTCATATCAATGGATCAAATTTCATGGGATTTGAGATCAATAGTTCATATTTAAAGGGATGCTATAGTAGTAAAATAATAAGTTTTTTGCATTTTTTTGTGGTTTTTGAAGGTCATTAACTTGTAGGTTATTTTTGAGGGAATAAACACAATTTTTATAAAATAAAAACACACAAGAATAAAGTGTACAAAGTTACACTTTGCCTCTATATCTAAAATAAAACAAATCAGAGAGAGTTATCCAAAGAGCTAAATGGTTCACAAAACAGAGCTTGTATGAGAAAGTTACAACCAAAATAGTAAGGGTAAAATTTTGGCACCAAATTTACTTCGAGAGGAAATAATCCCATTTTAAAAGTTTGTTTGGAGTACAAGAGTAATCTATGGAAAGTGTATGACCCATAGAAGCCAACTCTAGTGTCATATTTTGGTTATGGGTACCTGAAAATGCATAAAAAAAGAAATAAGGTACCTATAGCATGCAGGGATAAATTGGGTAAAACAACCTAAACTTCTCCAGATCATAACTTTTAGCTCGGAACTTAGATTTGAGAAAATAAATAGTCGTTTGAAATTTATTGAGGGACATAAGACATATGCCAACCCAAAATTTTGAATTGGGAAATAAAATCTTTCAGAAATTAATAAATATATTTCTATAGCAGTAAAAGAGTGGGAATTGCAGCATGTAAATGTTGTAAATTTTCACTTAGAACTCAGATTGAGGGATGAGTATAACCATTGAAAAGTTTTTTTAGAGAGGAATGCATCTAATGGATCAAATTTTTAATTCATGAAGAAATAACCTATATTATATATGATGAAATTGTTGATGTTTGGACAGAATCGGGAAGACATTCTCTTAGATTAATAATTAATAATATAATTATTGATTATTAAATATTATATATAATAAGTAAATGATAATAATAAATAGTTATTGATTATCGAAGGGATGTATTCTTTCATGGATGGTCATCATATGTTCTCTATATATGGAACACTCATCATTTTAATAATATTATCTCACATAGAAAAATCAACATGGTATGAGAGCAAATTCTGTATTTCCTAGTGGGTAATGTACAACCCTGAATGTCAGATACATATATCGAACTGTAGATATTAATATGAGATTCCACATCTAGGAAATAGTTTTAAGCTGTCAGTATGCATAACTTTTGCTAAAATGATTAAAGATATACAAATCTCTTTTCCATGGGTAATACCACAGGTTCCATTTTTAGCACATATATGATATTAAAAGATATTGGTTGACAACAATATTACACTACAAAAAGATACAAATAGATATGAAGTTGCGCTAGTGAAACACATGGTTGAAGAAGTGGCTAAACATTGTATGAATGGATGTCATAGCTAGCCTTAAACGTAGTTCTACTACTCCACCGTTGCTCAATCACAAACCATATTTGTGATTTCTGAGTGCCTATCATGAACATATAATAGAAATTGAACTCCACTATTAGTTCATCTAGATCAATCAAATTTTACTAGTTCCACTAGCTCGATGGACCACAAACTATATTTGTAATTTATGACTAGCTATCAAGAACATCTAGTTGAAGGCGAAATCCATTTGTAGTTACCATGGGTCAATTGAACACAAACCATATTTGTAATTTCTGAGTGCCTATGGTGAGCATATAATTGAAGGTGAACTCCATTTGTATTTACCCTGGTTTGATCGAATGCAAACCATATTTGTAGTTTCTAAGTGCCTATGATGAGCATCTAATTGAAGAAAAACTCTATTTGTAGTTCCCATAGTTCGATCAAATGCAAATTATATTTGAAATATGTAAATTCAAATTCTCCTCAGAGAGATGGATCTGAGATTTGGAGAGACTTGTCTCTATCTAGATGAAGCCCATGTTCAAGAGATGTAATTCAAGAGTTTGTCTCTCTAGGAATTGTGTAGGGTTTCCAATGGTTGCTTACTATGCAAAAACACTCATCGCAAGACCGCGGGATGAGGAGGACAAAAAAATCATATAGTCCATGGTAAAGGAAAGGTTGACTTAAATCTATTCCACTATGAGAAGTGGGAATGATAGTTGTGTTGAAGCATTACTGTAGACATGTGCATATTTTAATGTGATAAACTATGGTGAGCACACAACTTTTCATTACACTGTGAGCAAAGGGTGGGTTAAGATTGCCTAAGTTTTAATCTCCAATGGTGCCAATGTCAAGATAAAGGACAAGTTTGGTTACACTTTGTTGCATCATGAAGCAAGGGCAGGGCACCCATAAATATGTGAGTTATTGAAAAGAGATGTTTGAGGAAACAATGTGAGACATTCTTCTCAGATGGTCTTCTATGGACTAGTAGGGGGGAATGTGGACTTCACATTGATGTTCCTCAAACGGTCAGATGAAGGAACCAAAACAGTGGTTTCACAAGGAAACCTTGATATGTCATGGGGGACATTGGATCCATGAGGAAACCTCGATGTATCCTAGAGAATACATTGGTTCCATGAGGGAACCTCAATATGTCTTAGACATGTTGATCCTGATTTAGGAGAAGAATGATCTGATTAATAAATTGAATACAATAAACACATATATAGGAATAATAACACAAATATCCAGTGAAAAATATCTTCTATTAAATAATGAAATGGGTTGAAACTGTAAAATTGCAGAACTAAAACTTGTTTTAATGGTGGTATTTATCTCTGAGAAGAAATGTGGTTGTTATGCACATCTGTCTGAGAATAATGGATTACAATGAGGCTCCAAAGGCCCTTTTCATATTACTCATGAATTCCAAAACCCTAGACATCCAAAAACCTAACCCTAGAAGGTGAAACACCAAAAGTCAAGTGTTCCCTATGGGTAAGTTAGTGTAATTTGATACCTCCACTTCCTAGGGTAATAACATTTTCATACGACCTTCGTTTTAGGTGCATGATATTCAGTTGGAAAGGTATTTCATAGAACTACAAATTTCTTCGTCAAACTCTAACTTCATCTACAGTCTGACTATGGCGAGTCAAAAAATCAACGCTTTGGGCCCCAAAAAATCCCTGGAAGTACAACAAGATGTGCTGACATGAAATCATACAAAATAAGCCAGTTGGATTAGGTGATAGGCCACCCGTATCCACCTGGAGAATGTTTTAGTTATCAGACAGCCCTATAAGTGTAGAACTCACAATTATAAAGAAGTACAAAAATACATGATGAATAAAAAATGGACACAAGGAGCTAGTTGGAATAGGTGGGTGGCCACCAATATCCACTTGGATCAATCCTCCCCCCTTAGGAAACAATGGTCTCCTTTGTGTTGAGTTCCCCAATCAGGTGAGGAAAATTTTGCTAGATTTTTACACAGGTGAGCCACTTGCCTTGGTGTAGGATTTTCCCTACCTTGACAACCCGATAAAGCTAGATCTGTTGCTTGTGAGTGTCATTGACCTGTGTGTCCATTATTTGATCGGTGGATGATTGTTCCATGCAATTAGGGTTGATATATGTTGGTGTAAATTGTTCGGTGTTCTCAAAGGTGTCCAAAAACAATGTAAAATATGGTTGAAGGAAGTCCACATTGAATAATGGATGAAGAACAAGGAAGGGCGGAGTGTTGAGCTCAAAAGCATTTCCACCGACATCCACTTTGTATGTCTCATGGCTATGTCAGATTTTGATTTTTCTAGAACATATATCCATAGTGTATTCTTGGTGGCTATGTATAATATTGATGAAATGGATCCATGGTGTATGATTGGTGGCCAGGACTGAACTTCATGATTTAAATCACTTATAGTTTGAGCATGAGAATTCTTGCCTCAGAAATGGTATAATATTGTGCAGATGCTTGGTTGTTTGCAGGTTCCCGATTGGTGCGCTCCTTGTTCCCTACAAACACACACATTTTACAAAGTATTTCAGTTGTCACGAGTTCCTACCTCATACTTTGGGGGGAATTCTGTTACACATTATTTTAGTCACCCTGGTGATGTGTCTACAAGCATGTGTTCAAGTTCCCAAAAGGATCTTTCTCATGAAAAAAGTGATTGGTTTCCTCCTCTACAAATCTTATTTTTAGAAGGACATCGTAGGCTAGACATAAGACATAGTGTGGAAATGCTTGATTTTCGTAGGCTATCCTAAACTTGGCTTGTGGAGTTTCCACAGGCTTCTCTATAGACATGGTGTGGCGACGTTTGAAGACTAAGGAAAGTACAAAGTTCATGAAATTTATAGAATAAAATATTCTATAATATGAGGTGATATATGTATGGTTGGGATCCTACTAGATTCTATGATTTGGTGGGATCATCCTAATCTGTTTAACCATCTCTCCTTCTCCTATATAATGATGGATTTCTCATGGAAAAGGTTAAGCAAGTAAGCAAGAGCAAGAAAGATCAAGTAAGTAATTTATGAAGGAATATGCTAAGAATTGTGTGAAGGACTCCATCTCAATTGATGCTTGAGGTCTTCATCTATCCATCAAGTTATTGTGGATCCTCTTCATGCAAGTTTTGAGCAAGGGTGTGTGTTGGAGCAAAGGGACACTGAAAGGGAACCTTGCAACATCAAGGTTGTTTGGTTGTATCTTCCACTTTTACTTAATATGATATAGTGGCATGTTTCTTTCCCATAAAATCATTCTCAATTTATTACATGACTCCTATATCACATGTGTAAGTTTTAATTGAATATACTATTGTTGCTTTCACTTTGGTTGGTTTTTGTTTCATTGCAGATCTAATATCACAAGAGCACTGGAGCAGAGAAGGTCAACAAAGATATAAGGAAGCGATATTCAAAGGTATGTCTTTCATCTCTTGTTTGATAGTAAACTCAATGATTAAATATTTGGGAAAGAATCATGTCTTGTCTTGTTTTGTTCTAGATCTAGGTGGATGTAGGGAGAACAATTTATGTTTGCATTCACCGATTTACCCAATAACATAAGGCACGATACTGTGGGACCGTGACTTAGTCGTGAGGGGGTTGGGGTGATTCCCAACATCACCCTATCCTGGCCAGCCCTGTGGCCAAGTCATGGGAGTGCCCACATCTTGGCCATGGAACTGCCCCCCCGCGACCAAGGCATGATTCTCGAGGACCATGACTTGGTCGCAGGGGGCCAACTATATGACCAAGTTGTGGCAGGGGAGACTGTGCCTTAGTCATGTGGGGGATGGAGCGATGTCAGGCATCACCCCAACCCCCATGACCAAGCCCCATACATTTCCTAGTAACCACCATGGGCCAAAACTAAAAACATTTAAGTAAAAAACAATAAAAAAACTAATTTGTGTTACAAAACTACACCTAAATTTCACTTTTTTCTTTTTAAAAATAAAAAAATCTTAAGGATTTTGTTAAATGTTTTTGAAAAAAGTTTCAACTTTTTTTAAAAATTGGGATTTTTTAGAAAAAAATAGAAAAAATCTTGTTATCATTGAAATTCCATCCGCAAATGGTTACAGGAGTCCAGCATCTCCAAGCATCTATTAGTTCATCCATGGAACAAAAAATGCATTTCCAAAAGGTCCAAAACTATACAACCAGTAATAAAATGAGTATATGCTTATACTACACAAGTAGCACGCGCACATGTGCCATCCAAAAATGCAAGAAAAGTGCACATGTGCACGATGCGTGACTATGGATACAAGAAACCGTGAACCCCTCAGAATGACGCATTTATGATTGTGGTCGGCCTTCCACCCACTTCTGGCTCAGCTTCCAAGTCGATTTGATACTTAAATCTTAGTTGAATCTGACTAGGGGGCTGGTCAAAGAACTAAGGGTGTCCTAAAGGGACCCTTGTTCACAACACAGGCTGGTTGAATGATGCCTCAAAGATATGCTATAAAAAGAGGCCATGGGTGCCCTATATTTCCAAGGAATTCATTTGTATTGTTATGTTTCTTATATTCTCTTGGAGAATCCTCTTTCCTCATCAAGAGTATATAAGCACCATTCCATTTAGCCATTCATGTCACCTCTTGAGTGAATGTGCTTTGGATTCTCTTCACCATTTCATCCTAGTTTGTTACTTGTAAGAAGAGGTCAATATTTGGGGGTCCAAGAGCCCTCCCTTGGAGGAAGAGGGGACCCATATATCTCCCTTTCTCTTTGGTGTTTTCCCACTAATACAATCATATCCATTGGTGGCATGAGTGTTGTTTATTTCAGATTTTAATGTTCTTATGCACTCTAGTTTAGTTTCTTTTATTGTTCTTATCTTAGTTCTTTGTTTATTCTTTATGTTTGATGTTTCTAACTCTTTCATTCACTTCTCTCTTGCCTAGCTAACCCAACTGGGCTTGTAAGCATCCCTATTTTTCTCATTCAGGTGACAAAAGGGTTGCAACAGATTGGCAACTCCACTGGGGAAAGGTATCAATTTCCTCCCCCATTTCGGTAATTTTAGCTCTTATTTTTGTTTATTTAACTTGCAGGAACCATAACCGGCCCAATCATGTCTACAAAAATCAAAATTCAAAGATGAGCTAAGAGAATTTCATCCAAAATTTTCTTCACAACCGTGTAACAGAAGTGCACGGGGTTTTTGACTCACAGATGCATCTTCAATGCACGTACGCTAAACCCACTATTTTTCTCAGTGAATTCTGTGCACCTATGCCAAAGGGTCATTTTTTAATTGTGCATTGGAACCACATACACCTCTTTCTACTCTGTGACCCATGCATCTGCTAAACAATTCACACATTGTAAGGGTTTTTGTGATTTTTGGAGGGCTCGCAGCCTTCTTAATCTTGATTCTATGCAAATTGTAATATGCACCACACTTAGATTCCCTCTCCACATGAAGGAATAGTCAAAACATAGGCACTTAGGGGGTTAAAATCATTATTTTTCCTCTTTTTGATTTCATTTTTCCACAGGGATGGCTTGCTTTGATTAAGGTTTAAGTTGGAATCATTCTATATCAAATATTAAACCTGCATTGGGACAAAAAAATGGATATCAATCATTGAATATGGTCTTCTCTTGCTCCCTAAAGCGATCTTGAGAATCAAAAAGAGATTGAGGGAAAATTTCATCTCCCTTAAAAAGAAAAAATCTTTAGGAGAGGACAACAACCCCCCTTAGGACATCTATTAGTTCATGTTTCAAACACATATTAAGATTGTAAGGGCCCATACATTCCCACATGCTACAAAGATAGGATAGTGTTGAAATTTACTTTCTTAGAGTAAATCACTAGGGAAGTTTAGGGTTTTTGTAATGGTCCCATACATGCCCACATGTCCACAATCTAGGATATTTTTTGAAGATTTCTTAGATTAAATCACACTAGGGAGTTAAAGGATTAGTAAGGACCCATATGTACACATGATATTTCCTTAGGGACTATAAAAATTCCGCAAGGTTGTACCAATGTCATTTAGTTAATTAGGTAATCAAGACTTTTAAGGACCACACGAAGTCCACATGCAACAAGGTGACACCTAATTTATTAAAAATGTTTGGCACAATTTCACTTGTTCACACACAAAGTCACTACTCACTCACATAGTTTTTATCTCAAAACATGGAGGTTGAAGTAATTTTCCTCCAAAGGGATTATGAAATACCCCACCCTTTTCTTAACGAAACTATCCACTCCCACTTAATTTCAACGAGATTGGCTCACACCCCCAATCTCTCAAACAACCACATATAATTTTTTTCTAAAAACTCACTAAGTTTCCTCCACAGGAGGTGCCAACAAATTTTTTTAGTCTAGGTAGGATCTCAAGGATAGGCATCCAAATAACTCCTCGTTATTTGGTTCTCACATCTTCAAACAATAGAAGTTGTCAAATAGGGAACTTTAAAATCCTCCAAGTCAAGTGTTCCTAACACAATAAAGCAGGGTGATACCCGTGAAGGGTCGAAGGCCGAGGTCCGGTTTCTCTATTCGTCCACCCTTCATGCACCCACCTCTTGGACAAGATCTAACCCGTGACCCATTTATTAGGCTGAAAATATAAATGTCGCACTTTGACTGAGGTACCTAGTGACCAAATTTTGGGACATCTACCCAGGTGGAAATTGTGGGCTGCAATTTCACCTTGATCGAATTTTCTGTGGCTATTGGGAAATATTGCTAGCTCTTTCAGTATATGCACCCTCTATCCCTCATTATAACTGATTACTTCATCCTTCACTAGTTCCTCTTCTGGTGGCTTCAGACCCCACTGTTGAGTGCTATTGGAAGGTCCAGTGCTATTTGAGAGGAAGGACATTACATCTTTCAGGACACAAGAATTTGTTTTTCTTTGTTCTCTCATGCGACAAAAACCCACCTACACACATATATGATTATGTATCAATTGATTTATGCATGATGCTCATGTGATTACATGTAATTGTGAATAATATTGTGAAAGTCCAAAAATTATAAAGGCTCTTGTTCATTTATTCGCTCTCATCACCATTCTCACACATCCAATTTGCTAGTAGTACATCATAGGGGACCCACAAAATTCCTGTCATTCCAAATGCTTGCTAAATATCCCTCCCATTCTAGGGGGAGCTCCTAGTCTTTCCAACTCATCGGCTCCACCTTCTTACACTCTTGTGAGTGCTACTATCTTAGGATCTGATTTTCTCAATTCCACTTTAATTGGGTCCACTTCCCAAGATCAACCATCCATCCACTTTCCTTTACAAGGAAGCAAGGGGCACACTTCTTCCCTAGGAGGAAACACAACCCCACCTATCCCCCCTCATAGGTCAGGGACACACATCACTCACACCATGGCCGGAAAAAACCCACTTTTGAGGTCAGGCACACAAAACATTCCCACCATGGTTGGAACTAATCTTCCACCACAACCCTAGATGCCATAGTTGGATTCCCTCAAGATATTGGATCTGACTAAGCTCACCAACAATCTTATATTGCATGAACCCACATGGCCTTCCTTGCCTACCAAACACCCTTCAGACATTCCCAATTTTGAAGGAAAAGCAGGAAACAAACCGACCAACCATATCATGACCTTCCACTTATGGTTCTCTTCAAACAACATAATGGATGAATCTATCTGATTGAGGTTATTTCAACAGACACTCACTGACCCATCAGCCAAATGGTATGCAAAAGAAAAATCGGGGTCCCATACGACCTTTGAATCTTTGGCCAAAGAATTTTTGACCTTCATTCAACTCCCAATCTGTCATGACAATGGTCTTGAACTACTCTCAGAGTTTAAACAAACCTCCTCTACACACAATGCCGACCACATTCACGAATGGCGTCGTCGACGTAGTCTATGCAAAGAAGAAGCCACTAAACAATAATGCCTTATTGGTTTCTCAAATCCCGTGTTTCCCTCCTTGCCAAAGACGTGGCCTCCACCTTCCCTCAGTATGAAAAAGAAGCCATCATCAAGGCTCAATAGTTCAAACTCATTTATTCACAGTGAGGATATTTATATACAGTACTACATGATGCCCCGAGACCTGTGCCATTTGGCCAAGACAAACCTGGGATGTCTCACTCAGTGAATGGATTGATTGGTACCAACACACACCATGCTCCACACCTCTAGAAACCACCTATGTATGGAGAACCTAAATATCCATCTATATATGGAGGACCCTATTATTTTACTCCTCCCCCTTATCAACAGTCGTACCATGTTCCCCCCCCTCCACCCATAAGCAAACCTTGTCGGCCCCCATGACGTGCCCAACTCTTCAACCTAGTTATGGAAACACCTCTACCTCTGCTTACATGCTAAGCACTATTGAAAGCACTGCCCCTTCCTATGTACCCTATGGATCATTACCACAACATAATCCATATTTCCCATTTCCTGGTCCTCCCCAACCCATTGTTTCCCCACAAGGAAAACCACATGCTAGGATTAATTTTGTTCATCCCTCTCCCATTCATCAATATCAAAATTTTGAACAGTTGAATACGGCTAATTCGACCCATCAGTCAAACAATTCCAAAATGAAAGGAAAAAACTGAAACAATAATAATCCCGGACCAGGAGGAAACAAGAACCACCTCGAGCAGAACTAACTTGCTGGGGGAAACCAGAATCAGGGGAACCAGAACCCCGAGGGGGGAAATAACAACAAACGCCAAGGGAATAACACCAACAATCTTCAGACAAACTTCCCTTGTTCCCTTTTTTGGATGTGTTAGCTCTCTGTAATTTGCCCAAGGCTGTGAGGCAATCACAGAGGTAACATCAGAACCACTTCGAGTCTTGGATCTAGCCCTCCAAGACTCAGAGAGGGATCTCTCTGTATGATATAGCTCTGTTTGAAGAGAATATTAGGCTAGTTATGAAGAACATGGGTTGGGGTTTTTAAATGATGGTTTGGAACAACAAGGAGGGCCATTGGGCAAATGGGGTCTGTGCTTAAAAACTGTGATTCACATCAGATCCGGACAAAGTCCTTTCATAGGGAAAGGTAGTGGCAATATTGGATCGAATTAAGTTTAGATGGTGTCAATTTGAGGAAAAATAGGAGAGGAAAAGCTAGGCTAAGGAGAAGTTAAGAATTCCTGAACTAAGCTTTTGCAGAAAACATAAAGATCATCAAAAGCCGAGAGGCAGAATATCTGCTGATAAATTCTACCTCTATTACTTTCCTTCTGATAATAAGAAAACGAAAACAAGCATAATGATCACAGGAAAAACATTATACAGAGGAGGAACACCACCACTATCACCACACAGGAATCCTGTGAAAGAAATATGTTCATTGTTGATCAATCATTAAAAATTACAGAGACATTCCCTAGCTACACACAGCCCACAGTCTCACAAAGAGCCTCACAGGTCGAACCCTTTTACATTAAAATCATCTCAATAAATAATATATATCATCCCAATTAGTTTCCGAAGTTGGTTTAACCGCCTCGGCCAAAAATAGCCACCACTCCCACAAAATTTGGAGTTTTCTGCCATGAAAGACGAACCGTTTTTCTTCAAAAAAGGGGTCCGATCAGACGTGATTTTATCTTCAATGATGACACCTGGGTGAAAAATGAAATATTTTATTGTATATGGGCATGTTCCGGACAAAAACCTCCTTCGGTTTCACCAAATTCATCCACAGCTGGACGTAAGAGCTCCTGCAAGATCGGGACTGTAATGAAAAATTGAAAATTTGGAAAAATAGGCCTCGAAGATGTCTTTGATGCTCTCTTCTCGTGACCCCGTTCCAAAAAATGAAAGGGGTTTTTGTTCCTCAGACCGTGCTGATAAAAAACCTCTCTCGGATTTTTAAAATTTGCCTCCGTTTGCTCAAAAATCGACCTAGAAGAGGACGTGGTAAAACAGACAAATATTGGCAAAAAATGGGGAAAGTGGTTTTTTGGCGGGAGAGCGGTATTCCGAACCCCCCCCCCCCCTCGTTAAATGTAGAATGCCCGGGGGGGGGGTCCAGAATTTAACCAAGGTCATTTATTTGGATGCTCGTTTGTGGGCCGTTTAGATTTGCATGAGTTTTATTTTAAATTCCGGACCACCCCCTCGTTAAATTTCAGAAGGTGGGGGGGGCTCCGGAATTTATTTGGTGCGTTGATTTAATCTTCCATGGGTTTGAAAGGTTTTAATATGCGAGATGTGCATGGGGGTATAAGGTGGGCGGGAGTATGAAAGGAGTAGTGGGATGTGACGTAGGGAGGGGGATGGTGAGTGGGTTATGACGTAGGGGGATGGGGAGTGAGCGGAGGGTGATGGGTTATGACGTAGGGGGAGTGGGATATAACATGTGCGTGGAGGTAAAGTTGAGTGAGAGGGATGGGGGGTAGACTTAGGATAGGATATTGTTTAGTTTTTTAATTTTTTGTTTTTTAAATATTATATTATATGTAATATTACATGTGTCACGTATTATTTCATGTTTTATTTGTTTGTTTTTTATATTATATTTTTTTTAATTTTTAATATAATTTATTACTTTTTGCTTTTTTTAATGTTTTTTAATATTTTGTGTTTATTTATACATTTTATTACTTTGTTTATATTTTATTAATTATTATAACATGTTTATTATAATTGTTTATATATATATATATATATATTTATTAATTAGTTTTATTTAATTAAAACTAACCTAATTACTAACTTATTTACTAACCTAGTTACTAACTTAATTAATAATTAATTAATTATTAAATAGTCATTTATTTATTAGTTTAACCTAGACTAACTATATTGCTAGCA
>ML781131.1:197396-234807 GCA_009831015.1 Picea engelmannii | reverse complement strand
GTGGATTTCGAGGGAAAATATCATTATGTAATTTACAATAATGTCATAGGGAGGGTGATCATTTGTATCATTCTATGTTCTTAGAGAGAAGGATGGCTTTGTCAGATAAAGAAGATTTTATTTTTGAGACATCAACAAATTGTTTGCATACCTCTTATGTTCGGACTAGGAAATGCGATAAGAATGTTTGTAATGCAAATGAGGCATCATGTTTTTCAGTTGATCATTATTTTTATCATAGTGCAAGCAATTTTATTCAACATGTTGCACATGAAAGTCTTAAATCAAAGGACTTTGAAGGCACCGATGATGAAGAGGAGGAATATGATGGTGATAAATCTATTCATCAATTTAATAGTAATGAAAATAATCAAAATGTAGGTCAAATTGGAGACTATGATCAACATTTAAATGATTGGGATGAATTTTTTCCTTCAAGTGAGGAGTTTCAAGGTACCGATGAAGATTTCCAAGGAAGCAATGAATATGATGGAGAGTTTCCCTCAAGTGGAAATTTTAAAAGAAATGAAGATGATTATGACAATGGTGGACACTTTGTCATGAGTGGGGAATTTAAAGAAAACAATGTTGGTGATGATGAATTTACTCCAAGTGGGCATTTGGAAGGTAATGATGAATATTTTCCTCCAAGTGAGGATTTCCAAGGCACGAATGAAGATGATGAAGAAATCCCACCAAATGGAGATTTTAAAAGCAATGATGACGATTATGGAAATGTTGGACAGTATTTATTGAATGAGGAATTTAAAAGAAGCAATGTTGGTGATGATGATTTTCCTCCAAGTGAGGATTTTCAAGGTACCGATGAGGATAATGAAGATTTTCCTCCAAGTGAGGATTTTCAATCCAATAATGAGGATGATGAAGAATATCTCTGAAGTGGAAATTTTCAAAGTAGTGAAGATGATTACGCCATTGGTGGACACTCTTTCCTGAGTGATAAATTAAAATGCAACAATCTTGATGTTGATTTTTCTCCAAGTGAGGATTTTCAAGATACTGATGAAGATTTTCAAGGCACTAAGAAGTATGGTGAAAATTTTCACTCAAGTGGGGATTTTGAAAACAATGAATATGATTATGTCAATGGTGGACACAATGTTTATGATGATTTTCCTCCAAATGATTATGTTGATGATGATGTTGTCAATCATTCAAATGCAACAAATCAAGGCGATCGACATTCTCTAGTTCAATATCCTGACAATGTTTTTCTTGATACTCCTTGTCGGGATAAGGAAAATCCTTCTAGTGAGGATTATGAAATAGTGGAAACATTGCAAAGAAACATTGCGTCTAGGACAATGAATAAACCTTTTTATATCAATCCAAATCATTCTAGCTATACAAGGTCTAGGAAATAATTTATCACTAAATCGATTTCCATAAGTGAATTTATTTCATGTGAATGTTGTCAAAAGATTTGTTTGAAAATAATGGAGTACATGTATGTTTTGAATAAAAGGAAGACATATTTTTCAATGAATAATAAAATGAAAAATTCATATTTTATGGGGTGCATGATATCCACCAATACAACATATGATTATCACATTGGGAATATTTTACTTTGTAGAATGGATTTCAAACAAATTCACTCAATTGGTAATATTCGTCTATCAAGAATCCATACAAGGTTGGAAAACAATCCTTCATTTTATTCAAAGGTACATCATGGATGAGAGAGTGGTCCAATGACCAACAATACATTGTCATGGATGCATGATTTGTTTTCCAAACGTGGAGAGTTTATATCAAATAGAGACATAATTAATATTCCAGATAATTTCTCAAGGAGGGAAATCTACAAGTTGTACAAAGGATATGCTGAAGTTGTTGAAGGAAATGGTAATTATATTACATATGCATATTTTACAATAATATGGAAGAAACAATTCAACAATGTACATATTTTTAAGAAGTCAAGGATGGGGATTTGTAGTATGTGTGCTACTCTTAAATCAAGAACAGATAAATAGGAAGGAGTAGAAAAAAGGTATATATTTACTATTTTGTTTTCAAGGATTCTCTTAAGAGATGGAAGCTTCACTGGTCAATTTTATGTTTTCACCTTGCGAAGGACATGAAATCTCAAGCTCGGTGACCACTTATGTCAATTTCTAGTTTTGAATAATATTGCTGTAAAAGTGTATAGGGAGAACCAATAGTCGTTTCTCTCTCTTCATGCTTTAACTTGATGGTTTTATTAAATTACTCAAGAAAATTATATTTTGTATGCACTTGGTAACTCATTGAAGAGGGTGTTTTCTTTTATAATTTATGTTGTCAAGCTTGGTAATCACCTTGGATATTTTACAAGATTTTTAATTGTAGATTCTAATTGTTAAAGGGTGGAGCTACAATAAACCCTTAAGGTCTAATCTAGTGTCTAAATGGATCAAATTGATGAACTATTAGATTTACCGAACACTATAATACTCTCTTCTATAGGAAATAAAGTAACAAATTACATAGAAACTCTCACTAATGTTCTAACCTATTTACAATATTCAAAAGAAAAAATCAAATTCCTCCAGCTTGGATCACAACTCCAACAAGAAAAAATACAATGCATGAATCACCATCCTGAACTAGTTCATTTTAGGTGCGTGATAGCCCATTGGGAAGGTATATCTGAGGAATACAAATGTTTCCATTACACTCTAACTTCATCTAGAGTGTGATTGTGGAGAGCCCAAGAAAACGTTTTTAGGGCCTCAAAATTACCCCATAAATTTAGGACTCGAAAATATAGAAAAGCAATGCCAAGATGAAAAATGTATGTGAGCTAGTTGGAAGAGGGGGTTGGCCATTGATATCCACCTCGATCATGTATATAATTTAAATCCTCATTCTAGACAACCTCTTCCTCGAAATTATCATACAAGGTTTCATACCTAGTTTTCAGATGGAGATGGATCCAACCCAACAGATTCAAGAAGTATATTGATGACTAGTGTTTATCATTGGATTGTTACCAAGATAATAGTTTATGTAAGAGGCTAAGTATGATATGGAGACTCAAATCCCAATAAAATACTTGGTTGTACAAGGCAAGGCCATATCATGGAAATGTCCATTGGAACCTAAAATGGAATGCATTGCATGACCTTGGGTTCTTAACAACATGTTCCTTTGACAATAATTAAAATACTTGGGTGTGTATTAACTTGGATTCCCCCTATGTTGAAAGAAATAAATATCCAAAATATCCAAGTATTAGGGCCTCTATATTTTTGGACCAGTTTCTTCCCTTAAGTTAGTGATTCTAGGAGCTACATACCTACGAGTCATTAAGGTTAATAGAACATGGCATGTGATTAGACTTGAAATTTATATCATGTTTGGAAAATAAAAAAGAAATATTTTTCTAAGAATGTAAAACATTTCAACTCTAATACTTGCCATTATGGCTCTCTATTATGTCCACAATTGCACTTGTATATCCAAATGCATGTTTCCAAAGTGGAGATGGACGTGGTGCATTTGCACCAATGATTAGTAATATTTTTGGGCTAAGGCTCCATTTGCCGTGTGAAAGGATTTCCTACTATGCAATATGTATCCTACTTGGCCCACTATCAATGTTTTGATGCTAGTGACCATTGGTACAAAGTTGGTTGTGCTATTCAAGAATTTTAGCAATGGCATGGAAGATAATATTTTCTCCAAGTTCCAAAAGTTCCTTCGTTTTACAAGTTTCCTATTATTTCTATGGTTATATCTAAATCAAAATTCCATGTGAAGCCCAAGTAAGGAAATGATAGTTGGGATCCCATTTATGGTGATTCTAAGATCACAATGAAAGGATGGGCACTAATACATGATAAAAAATCCCCTCCTCTTGACACATATTCTATTGCCATAATTGACTACTATGAATTTCCTTGCTACCTAGTATGTTTAATTACTGTTTCAAAATTTTGTTTTAGATATTTTGTTTATCAGTTTTCATTCTCCTAATGACTAACAGAATCTTTAGCATAATCATCATCATAATTACTCATCAACATCAAACAAACAACGACTCCAATTCATAGAAAACGTTCCATAAAATTATANATATATATATATATATATATATGAATTTGAGTCATATATAATCATCTCAAATGTATATTTTTTACAAAATGACACATTATACCCAACATAAAAAAACAACAAAAAGTTCCCAACCATGGAAGAATGATATATGGTCCCCTAGACACAAAATGACACTCATTGGTGGCTCATTGACTGCAACTATCTGGTGCCTCCCATAATTTGATGTTTCTATGCTTACTCGAAGAAAGAACTTAATTCATTTTGCACCTAGGTGTGGTTCATGTCTTTGGAGACTGTACAATGAAACAACATTCTTATAATTGTTTTTCCACAAAGAATTAACAGACTTACAAAATGACACTTTATAATTCAAGATAAAAAAATCACCGTAGATGATACTAACAATCAAAAGGGTGTTTTCCTCCTCTGTGACTATCATATCTCAACTATGCCACCCCATGGAAATTAAAAGCATCAAAGGATTAAATTTAAACAAAAAATCATAATATCAAATTCCATTCACGACACAAAAAAATTCATCAACGAATGATCTCAGCCTGAATAAATTGGGAAACAATGGAGATTCACTGGTACGTGAATAAATAAACTACACAATATTCTCTAACTATTAATGGGATTTTTATCCCATATCTTTGGTTCATCTCACAACAGATCTTGACCATATACAAAAGACATAACCTACCCTCACATGCAAAACTTGCAATGAAATAACTACCTAAGGATAGAGGATAAATAAATACACACCTTGTATCTTATTGGTTGATGTCGTTCCTCACTCTTGACCCTCGATCTTCTCTCGATCTATGCTCAAACTAATATGCAAAAGGATATCGATAAAATGCTACAACAAGGTAGTTATAGTATCAAATTATACATGTAATATATAGATAAATTCGAATATGTGAATCATATTGACATACATAAGTAAATTGAACAATATCACACAAGTATGGAGGGAAAGATAACTATTTTATTAGAAACGATAGAAATGAGTGGTTACAACCCAAATGCAATCGTCGACACTACCTCAAATCCAACTTCCCAGGTTCCTCCAATGGTCCTTCAAGAATCAACTAAACAAGATTTACATTCATTGGATGGTTCAATAGGGATAGACACACACCCTATAGTCACATAGGAGAGAGAAAGAAGTATTGGAAAGCAAGTTCCAAAATCAATTGGATGTTACTAAGAGAATAACAGAGATAGATAAGCTTGAAAATTCTTCAGCATAACTTTGAACCTTGGTTGTCCTCCTCATCCATGCCCCTAAAGGTGAATTTATACCATCCTCAAGGGGTTGAGGTGGTTTAATTCCATTGTGTACAGGCTTAGGGGAGGTTAGGAATGATCGCAACTGAAAACCCTACCGAAAAAGTGGAATTATTTTATTGTCACATTTTTTAGGGCGTTCACGAGTTGAAAACTATCAAGCTAAAAACATTCACAGTTTTTACATTGGTGACTCATGGATAGAAACAAAAATATAATTTTTTATATGAGTTTGATGCAAGAGGACATAATTTAGATTTGCAAGCTAGGGAAAAGGACTAAGCCATCTCACAAATATAATTGCTCTGGAAAATTGTGGTATAACATTGAGGCAACATTGTTTGTGGCATGGACTATGTTATATACATCAAACGATGGATGTGGGGATGCATGACAATGTAGTGGTGCATCCTCAGTGGAAGAAATGAGTTTTTCTACAACATGGACAAATAGTGGGTGGCATACTGGTGCAACCACTATGGATGATATGGGATGGAAAAGGTGTTGGGGATGGGAATCCGTAAACCCCAATGAGTTGTACGAGTGATGGTAAAAATATTGGGGTGGAAAGTGGTATCCTAAGAGACACGGAAAGGTGCCCAGGGACTAGAATTTGTTTATAACCAAGAACAAATGATGGGGTGAATTTTGATAGTAGTAGTGAATGGAATGGTTTTGGTACAAATGACATGACAATGAATGAACCAAACTACATACATACTTATTAATACAAAAGTGTGAAAGTCAAACAAAACAATATAACAAATTTCAAATTTAAATAAGATTTAACTTGAAACATGATACCTATGAAGGGGGTGATATTCCCATCCTAGGTGGACATGGTTCACAATTGTATGATATTGCAACTGGTAGAAACACAATGTAAAAATATATTTTATTTCTCATAAACAACCTATAGAAACAAAACAACCATCTTACAGATGTAGTTGAATAGTAGTAGATCAATGATGTTTCTAGTGAATAAGAAGACTTTTGTGGTGAATATATAAAAAGTAATTTATACTTAAGTATGTGGTTCATTGAATGAGAAGGCTACTTCTACTACTACATCAGTGATGGAAACTAACATTGATGTATCTATTGGCATTGAGGGTCTACTATTCGAGCACATAAACTACAAACATTATATAATTATATATAGAAACGAATATATATATAGACACACACACAAACATATAATCAATAAGAACATAGATATGGTAAATATAGTAACCTCCTCCATGAAACTCTTATGTCTAGTGGACTTTGTCGGCCCATAACAAGTTTGCTTGGAACTCGAGCATCAATAAAGGTCACAAAAATGCCCAGTTTTTTCATGTCCCCTCACCGAGATGGACTCTATTACAAGTCTTGAAGGACCAACCCCTCTCACAACATCACCTGTAGGTAGATCATGTTCAGATAATGCTATTAATTCATTGTGCTGAACTAGGCTCTGAATCAAGGAGGATATGGATTCTTATGTCGAATTGATGATTTATGTGATGAGAGGATGTTGCGCAAGGGGTTTTTTTCTTCATCTAGGATGATGGGGACCTAACAATGGTTCATTCCTAGTCATTTCTCTATCATGTGAGGACCTGTGACCCACCTACTAGAATTCACCAATGTCAAGTAGTTGACATGGAAACCTAACATAAACGTTTTCCATAAGTTCTAGAGGAAATATAAAGGCACCTCTCTATTATTGCAGATAGGTTTATCAAAAATCATAAACCACCTTTCCTTCCAATTTTCTAAAATGGTTGGTAGGTGCACTAGTCCATACAAATGTGTCTCTTTGTGAGTAATTACTATGATCGAGTTCTAAGATCAATTAATAATGTTATCAGCTATAGTTTTGTAATGTTTATCTCTCTAACTTGGCTTTTATCTATCCCAGTCATGTAAAATTCATATGTTCTGTAATACAAAATATTACTTAATTGGCCTTGGGAACTTGTAATGGAAGATATAAGAGTGTCCAAAGAATTGGTGAGTGACAATCATGAGGGATCTCTAGTACTCTAGAATTCCCAAACAAGAGTTCTAAGAAACCTCAACCCTTCATCAATTTCCATGTTGTATTTTTTGTTTGTGGATTGGAGTTTGGTGTGCCTTCCTATGGCGGTGAGGGGTTTCGGTTTTCTCTAGGATCCATGTTCATTAAATTTGTTGCAATTTAATAATGGAAAATATAATTTAGGTTTATTTTTTAAACATTTAAAAAAATGAAAAATTAAAAAAAATGAAAATGGACTGAAATACTTACCTGGAATCAACCACAGACCATGCCACGAGAGTATTGATGCTCTGTCATCAAATCCAAGGCATCAATTTTCTCAATATCCCTTGAGAACACATGACAAAATCAACCTATTGGTGAAATAGACCATTTGTTCCTCATTTTTGAGCTATATGCATAGGAACGCATGTGTGTTCCTAAGAATGCACGTGCACTTTTAAGAGCGCTGCATTTTTTTTTGAGGAGTTGACTGGGCTTCATCCATGGTGGTTCGGGGAATGTCGATCTTGTTACATCAGGGACGCATACATGTTGCTAGAAACATGCATGCATTCCTACATGAGCGTGTTCATGATCACCCTATTGCCACTTTTTTTTCCTCCAACTTTGTGTGGAAGCCCGTAAGTAAACATAAATTAAAATTAAAATAGTAGTAGAGATAGAATTAAAGGAAGTGGGGAGGGGGGCGCGGGAGAGATGGGATTGGATAGGAAGGTAAACAAAGAGGAGGAGGAAGAATAAAATGAGAGGATAAGGCTTAAAAGGAATATGATGATACTGAAGAGGAATATAAATGAAGGTAAGATGAAAAATGTAACCTAGGAATTAGGGGAGGATAAGAGAGAGGGAAAAATGTTTAATGACTTATACGATGGATAGTAGGCTTCGACAAGTCACTAAATTTGTAGCCATATTCTTGATTGAAATTATTCGGATGTTTCTCAATTTCTAGTGCTTCGCAAAGGATGTGAGTGGACAAAAAGGAGGTTGAAGAAATAATTTTTCTTTGATAAAAATAAATAAGATGTTTAGAGTTGTGCAAGTGTTCAATGATAGTTGACTTGAACTCTTGCGGAAAGTGTTAGTAATATGTTCTTCTAGATGAGTTTTGAATTTTCTACTAGTTTGGCCTATGTAAGATTTGTCACATAAGCATGAAATCTGGGAAACTCTTTGGCCTAACATAGAATTAGATTTATCCTTAGCAGTTTTATTGAATAAATGTTTGAGGGTTTCATAGGGTTTAAAAAGGGTTTTGATATTCTTTTTTACTAATATCTTTGAAATATGGTCAATAATTCCATGGATGTAAGAAGGAGAAGTAAGAGAAAGACCCAAGGTGAAGGAATGTGATTTTTTAGATTTATTAGATTGAGAATGAAGGACAAATTGAAAATATTTTTTGATTTGAGAAATAATGTATCCATTGGTTAGAAGACCATTAGTGAGGTGGGATTTTTTTTTCTCAATGAGGTGGGGAAATGAGATTCAGATGGCTTGAGTAACACAAGTTTTTAGGACGACAAATTTTTGATCTGGGTGGTGCATAAGAACTTAGTACATAAAGATACTTGGCATGAAAGTATCCATTGGTGTATTTTTTTTTTTTTAATGTATGCTTATTAGTATGGAAATGAACATGTATAGATTGTCTTCAAATCAATGTTTATAAGAAATTCATAGGCAATTAACCAATTAGATGTTAACCAATTAGATGTTGTTTTCATGGACTAAAAACTAATCACTTGGAAAAATATTTTATGGCCGTTGTCTAACTGTTTTAAGTTTTGTTATTTTTCGCCTAAATCTCTCCACATAAATCTGCAAGAAATCTTTTTTCTCTTGTTTAAATATCATTTTTTAATACAGAAATAGTTTTAACACGCTGAAAAACCTCCAGAATAATAAGATTAAACAGAATTAACAACTCAAATATATAAATATTCCCAAAAATTTCATCAAAAAAGCAAAACGTAGAACAATTATGCTAGAACATGTTACATGTTTCATGTATTACATGAAGAGAGCGTGCTGCATGGAGTGGGCATGAAGGAGGAGGAAACCATCGAGCTGGTTAGCTCAGACGGCACCGTTCAAATGCTTCAAAAACCCCTCCGCGCCATTTAGTCTGCCACTCGCAATCGTTGTACATCGGGCAGAAGACTCCCGCACTTTCTGCAAACGACCAACTGGAGGTGGGGAGCAAGTATTTCCTTTTGCCATATCAAATTTTCCAGTCTGAGTTGACGCTCGTATTGATGGCTTCCTTCATATCGCCACAGCCATCAGAATCTGCAAGTACTCCCAGTGGTAGAATATCAGCCTCTCTGCGCAGTATCGAACGTGCGTCTGCTTTCTGCCGGCCGTTTGAGATAGAGAAGAGCGACGTGAGCGGAGGCCTTCGGTTCAGAGTGTCCGTCGAGTTTATGGAAGACGGGATCCGTAGATAATGAGATATTTTCGCCTTTTCGTTCAGTGCTCCTTTCTGTTCAGGATCACTGCTTTCTTTTTAACTGGTAACTCTTTTGATTAGTTTCACCATTGATCGGCCAAGATCTGCGGTGCGATGTGCATTTCCTGTTAATTATTTAATGTAAGGTATGGAATTCAAGTGGATACAAGATCCTGGCAGAAATTCATTCCACAGTGAACTGCAGTTGCCGCTGCTAAGTGTCCGCGTATGGTCTCCACTATGTAACCTATTGTATAAGAAAGTCAAGTATGAAAATGGAGTTGAAAACAATTCACTTAAAATCCATTTTGCTTCATTTTATTTTCAGTTGACGGGTTATTTATTTAAAAAATACAGCAGGTTAGTGTTAGTGAATATATTTTTAGAAAGACAAAGTAGTTCAGTTTACTTTCATTTATGGAATAAAGTCATTATGTAGATTACCTTCAGATCTTTAATGTACAAATATTTTGAGTGTATAGGTTACTTATTTATTTAAGTAAAATTTGTTTAAGATTTCAATATCGTTATCAGAAATTATTTTGTTTATGAACATTTTTACTCTTAACTAGGTAATTTATAAGAGCAAAAAATCAACAACTAAAAATCATTAATTTAATAGACTTAAAATACAACCACATATTATGATCCATCGTCTCATGTTATTTAGGATCAAATAGGATTAAAGCAATAAATGTTTTTTTTGGGGAGAATGTCCTAACCACAAAAAAAATTAAAAATTTGTCCTTAAAAAATATTGGGTACAAAACTCTTAACTATGATCTATTTTCTCAAAATCATCACTGTGAATGGGGGTTAATACACTTATTCTTAATTTATAATAGCAACACTTTACAAGAAGAAATAAATAGTTCAATAAATTTATAGTACAAAACCATCACAAACAAGTTAATATAAGAAAATTACTCAAGAGAAACCTTAAAAATGAATGATTCAATAAATCCATAAAACAAAATCACCACAAACAAATTAACATAAGAAATTTACTCCCTTAAACCCTTAAATTGATAGGAGACAAACCTAAAAACCAAAAATCAATGTGTTAATTAAAAGTATTTAAAAGAGTAAAAATCAAGAATTAAAAATGAATGATTTAATTAATCTAAATACAAAAGAATAAGCTACATGATAGATCCTCTCAAATCAAATATGGTTGACATGAGAAATGTCTTAAATTAGTTTATAGGAGTGAAATGTAGCAACTAAAAACCTTATAGTATAATAAATCCATAACATAAAATCACATTTTACAATTCATTCCATGTAAAAAACCATCATTGTTCAGGAGTGTATACTTATTGTTGTGATGCATTAGGTATCATAAGAAGTATCAATATTCATATTTGTCGCTACATTGACCGAAGCCACCTTTGATTCTTCACCAACGGTCATGTGGTTAAAGGTTTATTCAATGAGCTTAATTTGCACTCAATCCTTCTCAATGTCATGGAAGATTACTAGAGATATGAAAGAATTCTCACCCTTTTTGATCCATATGGATTTCGGTGGCCTCCCAACTATTCCAACTGGCTCATTTTGGCAATTTTCCAGTTTGGCAATTTTTTCCTAGTTTTCGGGTCCCTGACTTCCGAGGCCATTTTGAGGCCCCAAACAACATTTTTAGGGCTCGCCACAATCAACTTGTGGAAGGCGTTAGAGTTTGACGACAACATGTGTAGTTGTCGGATAGACCTTTCCAACAGGATATCATGCGCCTAAAATGAAGATCGTATGAAAAGGCTATGACCTCGAGAAGTTGATGGGCTAACTTACCCCAACGGGGCCCACATGAATTTTGGCGCTTCATCTCCTAAGGTTATGTTTTTGGATGTATAGGGTTTTTGGAATTCATGTTTATTGTAAAAATTCCTTCAGAGCCTCATCGTAATCATCTTCTTGCAACTGAGCACAGTCGTCACATCTCTTCTCAGAGATAAGCCACCACCATTCCAACAAGCTTTTTTTCCATTACATTTTAATGTTTCCACTTATTTCCTTATTGAATAGAAACCAATTTTATTGTATCTCTGTTATTCTCTGTTAAACATCTTTTAATAATCTGTATTCATTTCGTTCTTCTCATAAAATATGTATCAGTGGTATCAGAGAGGTCTGATCTTTATCATTTTTAATGCATGTCCCCAATACGGTCAGCGTACAAAGAATTGGGTCTGAAGCTTGTTTCTCTTGAGGAAAAAAGCTCTTGCATGCCCAAGCAAGCTCTCATGGCAGGAGAAAAGAAATACGATGGGACATGTGATCCTTTCAAAATGTTTCTTGAGGAATCCCTAATGCAACAAAGGAACAAGATGATGGATAGTTTCGTGCAAATCCTTCGGCAACTACCAACAGACGATGTATATTTATCGAGAGAAGGTGTCGCCCCCTTCAAGTTACAACTCAACTTTGATATTCCTATATTTGAAGGTTAGATAGACGCAGATGTTGTAGACAAGTGGTTGAATCTACTAGAAGGGTATTGTATTTTCCATAACTTTTTGAATAGAGAAAACATTACTTTTGCACACCTCAAATCCATTCCCCATGTAAAATATTGGTGGGAAACTTTCTGTGAGAAAAAGGAGACAGAGGAACCCTCATTATTTACAGTCGCGGTCACCTGGGAATCCTTAAAGAATGATATTAAGGAACAATATTACCCTTTTGAAAGTTATGATGACCTGTATACAAAATGGACCACACTATGGAAAGAAAGAGACCAAGCAGTGCTTGAGCTCAAAAATATATTCCATACCTTGCATATTAAGTTGGGTATCAAATATTCTAAGTGACATCTGGTGCTCAAGTATCGCGCTTCAATTCATCAATACATCCAGACCGAAATGGAATTTATGGACATCTCTTCCTTAGGCACAGCCTATCGATATGTCGTCAAAATAGAGCAAAAGATCAAACAAAGGATGCGACAATTTGGGACTAGGAACCCCATACAACAAAAGAAAGAAAAGGGAAACCCCAACCCATAGAACAAAGGAAAAAGCAAAGATGGACAACATCAGGACAACCAGCCTAAGGCACATACAAAGAGGGATACCAGAAAGGCAAAGAAAGATAACGGGAAGTGGTGAGAATTCCATCAAAGCCCCTGGCATAACACTGTCGATCACCACTCCAAGCAGTCATTGGTGGCTGAGGTGAAAGCCTCTGAATCATATGTGAGTTCTGAATTTGATTCAAAACTAGAAAGGGGGAGACAGATCATTAACGCAGAAGCCATTTTTATCGTTTCCACCACCAAGCTCCAGCCCGATGAACCATACGCATCAAAGGAAGCTGAGCGCCTTTTTCATTCATAGATGTGGGTGAAGGGCACCTTGTTGTACTTCATCATTGATAGCGGTAGCTAGAAGAACCTCATCTCAATAGAGGGTGTTAAGTGGCTCTCTCTTCCCACAATGCTGCACTCGCAGACCTACATCATTAGATTGATCCTCCAAGGAAGTGATATATTTGTCAACCAACAATGTCACTTGTCATATGACATCAATCCCTTAAAATAAGAGGTATTGTGTGATGTTGCTCCTCTCAAAGTTTGTAATGTTCTTTCTGGCCAACTGTATTTATGGAAACTTCATGTTGTATATGAGTCTAGGCCTCACAGTGTTATTAATACTTTGAACAAGAAATTGTACAAGATACCCAAGGAAGTCTCACCTAGTGTTATTTCCTTGATATATGCCAAGAAATGCAAGAAGGTCATCTCACAGACGCAGAAGTTTGTATTCTTCATGATTTTCTCTTAGAGTGAGCGAAATATCACAACCACATCTAGGGCCTTCGTGACCGACCTCTCCACACAACAAAATCAAGTTGATAAGGTTGTGGAAGAACACTTATATATATTCTCCTCACCTATCAGGGTAGCTCTACACTGTTAGGTCAAGCATCCCATCGATATGAACCTTGATGCATCGCTTTCTAATGGGCCAATCTACTGCCTCTCTCTTCTAGAGAATGAGGAAATCAAGCGATAGATCCAATAAATTCTCCACAAGGGGCACATCCATCCCAACTTATCACCTTGTGGGAGCCCAATCGTTCTAGTACAGAAGAAATACAGAACCTAGCGAATTTGCATTGATTATTGGGCCCTAAATAAAATCACAGTCAGAAACCAATACCTGATTCCCCGAATCGACCAACTCCTTGATCATATCATGGGGCCCAAACACTTCAGTAAGATTGATCTATGCTATCACCAGGTCCCGATAGAATGAACAAATGTATGGAAGACCACCTTCAAGTCAAAGGAAGATATTTTTGAATGGTTGGTCATGCCCTTTGGTTTGAAAAATGCTCCAACCACTTTCATGAGGATGATGGACAATATCATGCGACCATTCACCAATAATTTTGTAGTGGTGTATTTGGATGACATCCTCATCTACAACAAGACTTGGGAGGAACACTTGCAGCATATTCAGTAGGTTTTGCACACCCTGTGGCAACACAAGCTATACGCCAAATTGGAAAAATGCTCCTTTGGCAAGCACAAGGTACATTACTTGGTCTACATCATTGTTCAACATGGAATACATGTTGATCTATCCAAGATCCAGGTCATCCCTAACTGGCTAGCCCCAACCACATTCACCGAGCTTCGGAGCTTCTTGGGCCTTGCCAATTTCTACCGCATGTTCATGTTAGGATTCTCCCATATTAATTGGGCCCTCATCCAAGTAACCATGGATGGTGGTAAGGAAACATTTGTGTGGGGTCAGCCCCAAAAACAAGCGTTCGATGATTTGAAGCAGTGCTTGTGCTCAACTCAATTAATTTCATTACTGGACCTGCAATAACCCTTTGAGATCGAGACAGATGCTTCAGAATATGTTGTGGGGCTCGATCTCACTCATCACGTCCACCATGTGGCCTATCATAGTGAGACACTATCGTATGTTGTTTGTAAGTACCCTACTTATGACAAATAAATGTACTCCATTGTTCAAGTCTGCCGCCAGTGGAGACGTTACATTCTTGGGAAGGAGACAGTCATGTGCACTAATTATAAGACATTGAAGCTCATATAGACACAAGGAAAATTTTAGAATGACCACCATAAAAATTTGTCCACATACTTACAACAATTCCACCTCAACATCAAGTATAAGAGAAGAAGTACCAATCGAGTCACAGATTGCCTCAACCGACTGCTAGTTGCGACACTCACCACGTTGCTAGAATATTGCATCCATGAGACCTATGGATGGTCCTAGCTCTATGAGATAGACCCATAATTCACCATCACCTACCAAATGTTGGGCACAAACTCAATTGTCACTAATTTTCATCTTCAGGATGGGTTGTTGTGTCGTCTGGGCCATATATGTGTTCCATCAAGTGAGTGAGAAAATATGATTTGGGAAACCCACTACAGTCGGGTGGCAAGACACTTCGACATCAAAAAGACAATGGAAATGATGAAAAAACATTTGTATTGGTTGAAACTTTGATAGGATGTCAAGAAGTATATCAGGTCCCGCATTGCCTACGTTATTTCCAAATCAACCACTAAGAAACAAGGCCTGTACATTCCTCTACCTTCTCTTGAAAGGCCATGGGAGTCCATCTCAATGGACTATAGTTTGGGTCTCCCATCCACCAAGAGAGGCAATGACGGTGTTTTTGTGGTTGTTGATCACTTTTCTAAGATGGAGATTATGGGAGCCTGCAAGAATAACATCACAACAGAAGCCACTGCCAAGCTCTTCTTTGAACGAGTCTGGGTACATTTTGGAATCCCACAAACCATTGTCTCGAATTAGGACATTTGTTTTCTCAACACATTCTGGTCGAGGCTTTGGTCACTGTTGGACACCAATCTCACCAAATCCACATCCTTCCACTCCTAGATAGATGGCCAAACCAAGGTCATAAATTGAATGATCATTCATATCCTGCGCATGTACAATTCAAAGAACCCCACACATAGAATGAGAGTCTTCCCTATGTTCAACATAGCTACAACTGAGCCCTACATACCTCAACCGACCAAAACCCCTTTCAGGTGGGGTTGGGATTCCAACCATTGGGTTCCATGGATGTTGGACTATCCCTTGTAGCCACCTCAAACCACTCATCCCCTGCTCCAATTGAAGCTAAAAAATCCACTAGGTTCATTGAGCCGATCCAACACATCCGCCAACAGTTTTAGGATATTATATAGAAGTCCAATTCCAAGTACAAGCAGTGCCATGATCAACATCGAGTGCCACATAAGTTTTAGGTGGGAAACAAAGTTTTTTTTCACTTCCAGAAAGAATGCCGTAGAGGGCCCCATCAGAAGATTCTCCAACTTTGTTATGGTCCATACACCATCACCAAGGGTGTGGGTGAAAATTATTTTGAGCTCAGCATCCCTCTTTTCCTTGGCCTACACCCATTGTTCAACGTGGATATCCTTCGACCTTATTTCCCACCATTATTGGACACCTCACAGATAGCAGAACAATTGACACCAAAAGAGCCCAACCCCGACTACATACAAAAGGAATCCAGTGATCATATTGTGGACAGAAAGGTCAAGGGAAATCACCAATAAAGGATCCAACTTTATTAAGTTGTCAAAGCATGGAAGCTCCTCCACCAAGGCAAGTGGCTCACCGAGGGTCAAATTCAGCAAAACTTTCCTCATCTAAAAGGGACACTCAATGAAATGGAGAGAATTTCTTCCTAAGGGGGAAATATTGATCCAAATGGATATCGGTGGCCTCCCACCTATTCCAATTGACTCATTTTGGTAGTTTTCCAATTTGGCAATTTTATTTCTAGTTTTCAAGTCCCCAACTTCCAGGGTCGTTTTGAGGCCCTAAATAACATTTTTAGGGCTCGCTACAACCATATTATATACATAATCAAATTTTGAAAAGAACATGTGTAGTCCTCGGAAAGACCTTTCCAACGGGATATCGTGCACTTAAAATCAAAGATTGTATGCAAAGGTTACAACCCCAGGAAGTTGATGGACTAACTTACCCCTATGGGGCCCACATGACTCTTGGCGCTTCATCTCCTAGATTTAGTTTTTTGGATGTCTATGGTTTTTGGAATTGTTTTTTATTGTAAAAATGCCTTCAAATCCTCATTGTAATCATCTTCTTGCAAATGAGAGCAACCATCACATCTCTTCTCAGAGATAAGTTGTTACCATTCCAGCAAGCTTGTTTTCTGCTTCGTTTTATAGTTTGAGCTTATTTCCTTACTGAATAGAAACCATTTTTATTGTATCTCAGTTATTATGTGTTAGCATATTTTAATAATATGTATTCATTTTGTGCTACTAATAAAATAAAGATCACTTTGACATGGAAAAACATAAATCTTACTTAAAATGACTATAGTATGAATGTTGCATGTGCCAATTTCTATGTGCTCTCCATTGATCCCTTTATATTTTGATTGGAAACATGGGATTACTTTCCAAATTTCATATACTCTTTGTTAGTAATGATAGCCTAATACTCCCAAACCATTTCATTTGAAGGTTATCAATCAATAGTATAAAAATCTCACACCCAAGCATAATCTCGAACATATTCAACAAAACTCCAAGCTTAAAAGGGTCAAGAATATTTATAAATGAAGAGCTCATTCCAGAAGACCAAGTTAAATTAAGAAAGGAAAGTTCCAAAGGTAAAAGAAGCAAAATATGAAGGAAAACAGGCAATAATTAGGAAACACAAAAACATTATTAGGGATATGGACCAAAAACATAATAATAAATAGGAATTTGGGAAAATCTAGATTCTTTCTTGGATCCTGAGTGAAATTATTTATTAAGTTGGATCCCAAGTAAACTTCATCTTATATTTCCAGTTGAAATTTGGGAGCATGAAGAATCTAAGGTACCTAACATAAAAGGTTTGTATAGTGGTTAGTATGTTGGAGGCGTAGTTTGTTACATAGAAAATAAAAATTTCTCCTCAAATTTAGATTCATAAGAAAGACTCTCTCAATCAATACATATGGATGGATGTATCATATATTAATGCTAAGAATATTTATAATATAGAAATTTTGTATTTCATTACTACTAATTCTACCTTTTATAAGAAAAATAATATAGACAAGAACTGTCCCTATAAAATCTTAAAACAAGATATCTATAGTCTCATAAATGAAGGTAGTATCCTCCTTTTAAGAGAATTTAATGCTAGAACTACAACTAAACAATCTATTCTATTAATTAATGATTCCAAACCTATTCATCTATGGCTAGACGAGGACCTTATTTTAGTTAACAAAGACAAAATAAATTTGAAGACTTGACTAAGAATCACTTTGTTACCAAGTTTATCAAGCTCTATAGTTTTCAAGATCTAATAATTTGCATTGTTCTAATGAAGTGGCTAAAATTTATTTGGATGAATTATATCCATGGGTTTAACAACAATGTCATATACTATGTGATGTTTGATGTCACTGCATATAACCAAACAATAAATTTTGATCTTTTAAACAACCATGAGCCTAAATATAATCATAAACCTTTAACCCTCACTCTAGAATTTCTCATGCACAAAAGATCCATTGAAGGGAACACTAATAACCAAAGTTAGTTTCTTTTTGACAAAAATAAAACAAATATTTTCTTTAATGACTTAGATAGTGAATTAAATATCCTATCGTATAAGAAAAATATTGAAGACCTGTATCAAAATTTTACAACCGTCTCTACTTATATTAAAAAATTCTCTATCGAGGTAATATTCAAAAAGAAAAATAATGCAACCATGTTATGAACCAACGCCTTGAGAATGATAAAATTTCAATGAGTAATAGTCCACTTTGAGGGGGAAACCTCATTTTACAATGTATTCAATTTACAAGATGATATGAGGTGATCCTAAGACTAGGTCTCCTTGGTGTTAGGAACCAAATACCAAGATAGCATAGAAAAACCTCAGAATAAGTATGCAACGGCTTGAAAACGAGGGAATTATGGATAATAAGCCTCTTTGAGGGGGAAACCTCCTTATACACCACATAGATTTCAAAATACAATATGATTCCAAATGAAAAGGTCTCCTTGGTATGTATAGGAGACTAGGAGGTATAATTACAACTAATGGATCCAAGCCGACATAAATAAAATAACATTACTAATCTAATATTCCCTAATTAAGGGGTAATGTGACACTATTTAGGGATTAACATGCCACTCCCCTTCAGACAAGTGTTGTCTGAAACGTTTGAATAATTTTGGATGCTTTTGTATAAAATACTCATCTTCCCAAGTGGAATCTTAAGGAGGTAGCTTCCTCCACTTAATGAGATACTCTGAAATGGATCTATTCCTCAAACAGTGAATTCTTGTGTCACTGATAGCTTTAGGATCCAATATTATTTTTCCTTCCTCGTCAAGTTTTGGAAATATAGTTTGAACTGGGATCTTTTCACCTATAACCTTCTTTAAGCATGAAACATGGAAAACTGGGTGTACTCGTGAAGATGCAGGCACCTCCAATTTGTGTGCCATAGTACCAATCTTTTGCAACACCTTATAAGGGCCCTAGTATTTTGGTTATAATTTATTATCCTTTTTGTCTTTATTGAGGGACATTTGTTTGTATGGTTGTACTCTTAAAAACACCCAATCCCCTACTTCAAAACTTCTTTCACTATGATGTTGATCTACTTGTTTTTTCATGTGATTTTGTGCCATGGTCAGGTTGTCCTTTAAGATTTGGAGAACTTGTTGTTGACGCTCGATGTGATCCTCCACTACTTGAACCTTAGATTTTTCTTTTAGATAAGAAGTGATAGAAGGAGGGTGGTATCCATAGAGTGCCATAAATGGTTTCATTTTTGTTGTAGTATGAAAGGAAGTGTTATACCACCATATTTCCAAGGGTAACCATTTGAACCATTGTGTTTGTTTATCAGAGACAAAGAAACAGAGGTATCCTTCCAGAAACTTATTCACTATCTCGGTTTTTCCATCATATTGAGGATGATAGGATGAGCTATGAGCCAATTGAGTACCCAAACAAGAAAACAATTTTGTCCAAAAATTTCTAGTGAAGATGGGATCTCCGTCACTTACAATAATATTTGGGCTTCCATGTAGCTTTTGAACTATCTACATGAATGTGGTGGCAATTGTAATAGCTTTGAAGGGATGAGAGAGTGAACAAAAGTGTGCGTACTTGGTCAGTCTATCAACAATCAACATGGTGAGACTCTTTCCTTTAGACTTCGGTAACCCTGTGATGAAATCCATGGAAAACTCCTCCCAATGCTGACTTGGGATGGCTAATTCTTGTAAAAGACTTGGGGTATTAATTGTTTCCATATTGTTTTGTTGGAAAACCAAAAATTCTGCCACAAACCTTTGAACATCAGTTTTAAGGCCATCCCAAAAAAATTCCTTCTTGACCCTATGCTAGGTTTTCAAAAATCCCGAGTGCCCTCCTACCAGAGAAGTGTGTAATTCCAATAGTACCTTTTGTTTGAGTTGGGAGTTCTTACATAAATATAAGTGATCTTTGTACCATAGTGAATCACTTTTCCATGTAAATGTATCTGATGCACTGGAATCCTACTGCAACCTTTGAATGAGAATCCATAGATTTTCGTCATTCTTCCATTCATACCTTTATTCTATTATCCAAATGGGTTGGTTGATCAAGATAGCATAGAGAAAGGCCTCAACATATTCATCCTTTCTTGAGAGTGCATTTTCCACAAAAAATTTCTTCCCTTTTTTATAGATGATTTTAAAATCATAACCCAATATCTTGGTCATCCATTTTTATTGTTCTTCTGAAGATAGTCTTTGTTCCAAGAAGTATTTAAGACTATCATAATCTGTTTTGACCTTGAAGTTCCTACCTATTAGGTAAGAGAGAAATTTATTCAATGCATGTAGTATTGCCATCATTTCCTTCTCATTAATGGGTTTGTGTAAGTCCTTTCCCTTGAGTGCCTGACTTTAAAAAGAAAGGGGCCTTCCTTATTGCATTAAAACAACACCAATGCCATTTCATGAGGGATCACATTCCACAATAAAGGTTTTGGTGAAGTTTGGTGTGGTCAAGATATGATCTTTGCACATTGCCTCTGTAAGTTGTTCAAAATATTGAGTTTCCATTGGAGTCCATGAAAATGCATCCTTCCTAGTTAATGTCATTAAAGGTGTTGTTATTCATCCATAGTTCCGAAAAAACTTGTGGTAGTAACCGGTCAAACCCAAAAATCCTATAAGATTCTTTAATGTTTTGGGAATAGGACAATCCATCATGGCCTTAATCTTGTTATGGTTTACCTTGACACCTTCATGAGATACAATATGACCAAAATACTCTACCTCCTTCAACCCAAAGAAACATTTGGGTAGTTTGGCATATATTTGTTTCTCCTTTAGTAGTTGTAGCACCTTGTCAATATGTCGCACATGATCCTCCCAAGACTTGCTATAGATTAGTATATCATCAAAAAATACTAACACAAATTTTTTAAGGAAGGGATTGAAAATTGAATTCATCAACCCTTGGAATGTTGAAGGTGAATTTCTAAGGCCAAAAGACACGACCAAAAATTCATAATGTCCTTCATGAGTTCGTAATGTTGTTTTTGGGATATCTGCTTCCTTCATTCTAATCTGATGATACCCTGAATGGAGATCCAACTTTGTGGAATAGATTGATCCATGTAGTTCATCTAACACTTCATAAATGACGGGAATGGGAAACGTATATTTAATAGTGATCTTGTTGATCTCTTTATAATATGGACACATATGCCATGAGCCATATTTCTTGAGTACCATTACCATCGGTGCATAGTAAGAACATTGGCTAGGTCTAATAATTCCAGCCTCTAACATTTCTTCAACCATACACTCAATTTCACTCTTCTGGGCATAAAGGTATCTATAAGGCCTAATGTTAGGAGGAACACTCCTAAGAATTAGGTGAATAACATGATCATGATTTCGAGTGGGTGGAATTCCTTTTGGAATATATTCAAATACTTTGGAATGATTATCAATGATCCCTTGGATATCTAGGGGAATATATGGCTTAGATGTTTGAACATCTAGTGAGCATAGTTGTGCAATTACACCCTGATGCCCTTTTTTCAATAATTGTTTCATGCCATTAGAGCTTATCACCTTATTGGGTTTCCCTTTGATACCCCTTAACTCAATTTCTTTTCCTTCCAATGAAAATTTCATGAAAATTTCTTGAAAATTAAAATCCATTGTTCCTAAAGATTGTAACCATTGGATTCCTAGTACGACATCAACACCACCCATGGGTATAGAAATCATTGAACTATTCATTACATATTCCCCCATAGTATGATTGATATTATTTCATTTTCTTGAGCAATTGATAGTTCCTCCGTCTGTAATCATTACTTGAAACTCTAGCGCTAGATATACAAAGCAATTGAGATATTTGGATAATTTATAGTGGATGAAGTTATGAGTACTACCATAATCAATTAGTAATATTACATTTTTATTTTTGATATATTTTTCGATCTTGAGGGTTTGAGGAGTGCTAATTCTAGCCAATGTATTACATGATATCATGGGAGTAAACTCTTCAAAAGAAATTGCTTCTACATTTTCATCTTGAGATGGTTCTTGTTCTTGTTCCTCTTCACAATCTATGTAGAATAATTTATTCTCACCACACCTATGTCCCTTATTGTACTTGTTGTCACAATTAAAGCATCAACCTTTTTCTTTTCTTTCCTCAAATTGTTGAGGTGTCAACCTTGTAGGTTGAGGTGTTTTAGAAGATGGAACATTATTCTCTCGATAGATGTTAGGAGTGGTCCTTCTAGTAGCCATAGACATATTTTTACTTTCAACATTGCTTTCCACCCTAAATGCATTCTCCAATGATTTGGGTTCCCAAAGGTGAACCGCATTGAATATTATACTTTAAAGTTCCTATGAATACATCAATCAGTTACTCATATGGAATATATGTTACCTTTATATTCAATCTTTGGAAGTTCTCAATGTGATCTACAATTGAACCCTTTTGCTTGAGATTTATCAATTGGATAAAGAAGGTATTGCTTTGTGTATCCTCATAGTGTGCTATCATTTTTTCCATGAACATTGTCCAAGTGACAAGTGATTTGCGAGAACAAATCCATCGATACCACACAAATTTATTGGGTTCTAGATATAAAGAAGAAATTCGTACCTTTTGTGTATGTGGCACATCATGTACATCAAAGAATTGATCCATTTGAAGTGTCATGGTCAAGTTGTCTTTTAAGATTTTGAGAACTTGTTGTTGACGCTCGATGTGATATTCCGCTGCTTGAACCTTAGATTTTTCTTTTAGATAAGAAGTGATAGAAGGAGGGTGGTATCCATAGAGTGCCATAAATGGTGTCAATTTGTTGCAGTGTGAAAAGAATTGTTATACCACCATATTGCCAAGGGTAACCATTTGAACCATTGTGTTTGTTTATCAGAGACAAAGCAACAAAGGTATCCTTATAGAAACTTGTTCACTATCTCAGTTTGTCCATCATATTGAGGATGATAGGATGAGCTATGAGCCAATTGAGTACCTAAACAAGAAAACAATTTTGTCCAAAAATGTCTAGTGAAGATGGGATCTCTGTCACTTACAATAATCTTTGGTATTCCATATAGCTTTTGAATTGTCTACATGAATGCAGTGGCAACTGTAATAGCTTTGAAGGGATGAGCGAGTGAACAAAAGTGTGCATACTTGGTCAATCTATCAACAATCACCATGGTGAGAATCTTTCCTTCAGACTTCGGTAACCCTGTGATGAAATCCATGGAAAACTCCTCCCAATGCTGTCTTGGGATGGTGAATTCTTGTAAAAGACCTGGGGTATTAATTGTTTCCAGTTTGTTTTGTTGGAAAACCAAACATTCTACCACAAACCTTTGAACATCAGTTTTAAGTCCATCCCAAAACAATTCCTTCTTGACCCTATGGTAGGTTTTCGAAAATCTCGCGTGCCCTCCTACCAGAGAGGTGTGTAATTCCAATAGTACCTTTTGTTTGAGTTGGGAGTTCTTACATAAACATAAGCAATCTTTGTACCATAGTGAATCATTTTTCCATGTAAATGTATCTTATGCACTGGAATCCTACTGCAACCTTTGAATGAGAATCCACACATTTTCGTCATTCTTCCATTCATACCTTTCTTCTATTATCCAAACAGGTTGGTTGATCGAGATAGCATAGAGAAAGACCTCAACATCTTCATCCTTTCTTGAGAGTGCATCTGCCACAAAATTTTGCTTCCCTTTTTTATAGATGATTTCAAAATCATAACCCAATATCTTGGTCACCCATTTTTGTTGCTCTTCTGAATATAGTCTTTGTTCCAAGAAGTATTTAAGACTATCATGATCTATTTTGACCTTGAAGTTCCTACCTATTATGTAAGGGAGACATTTATTCAATGCATGTAGTATTTCCATCATTTCCTTCTCATAAATGGGTTTGTATAAGTCCTTTCCCTTGAGTGTCGGACTTTCAAAAGAAAGGGGCCTTCCTTATTGCATTATAACAACACCAATGCCATTTCATGAGGGATCACATTCCACAATAAAGGTTTTGGTGAAGTCTGGTGTGGTCAAGACAGGATCTTTGCACATCGCCTCTGTAAGTTGTTCAAAATATTGAGTTTCCATTGGAGCCCATGAAAATGCATCCTTCTTAGTTAATGCCATTAAAGGTGTTGTTATTATTCCATAGTTCTGAACAAACTTATAGCAGTAACTGGTCAAACACAAAAATCCTGTAAGATTCTTCAATGTTTTGGGAATAGGCCAATCCATCATGGCCTTAATCTTGTTATGGTTTACCTTGACATCTTCATGAGATACAATATGACCAAAATACTCTACCTCCTTCACCCCAAAGAAACATTTGGGTGGTTTGGCATATATTTGTTTCTCCTTTAGTAGTTGTAGCACCTTGTCAATATGTCACACATGATCCTCCCAAGACTTTATATAGATTAGTATATCATCAAAAAATACTAACACAAATTTTTGAAGGAAGGGATTGAAAATGGAATTCATCAACCCTTGGAATGTTGAAGGTGAATTTGTAAGGCCGAAAGGCATGACCAAAAATTCATAATGGCCTTCATGAGTTCGTAATGTTGTTTTTGGGATATCTGCTTCCTTCATTCTAATCTGATGATACCCTGAATGGAGATCCAACTTTGTGAAATAGATTTCTCGATGTAATTCATCTAACAATTCATAAATGACGAGAATGGGAAACATATCTTTAATAGTTATATTTTTGAGCTCTCTATAATATGGACACATATGCCATGAGCCATATTTCTTGAGTACCATTACCATCGGTGCATAGTAAGAACTTTGGCTAGGTCTAATAATTCCAGCCTCTAACATTTCTTCAACCATAGACTCAATTTCACTCTTCTGGGCATAAAGGTATCTGTAAGGCCTAATGTTAGGAAGAACACTCCTAGGAATTAGGTGAATAGCATGATCATGATTTCGAGTGGGTGGAATACCTTTGGGAATATATTCAAATACTTTGGAATTCTTATCAATTATCCCTTGGAGATCTAGGGGAATAGATGGCTTAGATGTTTGAACATCTAGTGAGCATAGTTGTGCAATTACACCTTGATGCCCCTTTTTCAATAATATTTTCATGCCATTAGAGCTTATCACCTTACTGGGTTTCCCTTTGATACCCCTTAACTCAATTTCTTTTCCTTCTAATGAAAATTTCATGAAAAGTTCTTGAAAATTAAAAGCCATAGTTCCTAATGATTGTAACTATTGGATTCCTAGTACGACATCAACACCACCCATGGGTATAGAAATCATTGAACTATTCATTACATATTCCCCCATAGTATGATTGATCTTATTTCATTTTTTTGAGCAATTGATAGTTCCTCCATATGTAATCATTACTTGAAACTATGGCACTGGATATACAAAGAAATTGAGATCTTTGGCTAATTTATAGTGGATGAAATTATGAGTACTACCATAATCATTTAGTACTATTACCTTTTTATTTTTGACATATTCTTCGATCTTGAGGGTTTGAGGAGTGCTAATTCTAGCCAATGCATTACATGATATCATCAGAGTAAAATCTTCAAAAGAAATCTCTTCTACATTTTCATCTTGAGATGGTTCTTGTTCTTGTTCTTGTTCCTCTTCACAATCTATGTAGAATAATTTATTCTCACCACACCTATGTCCCTTACTGTACTTGTTGTAACAATTAAAGCATAAACCTATTTCTTTTCTTTCCTCAAATTGTTGAGGTGTCAACCTTGTAGGTTGAGGTTCTTTAGAAGATGGAACATTATTCTCTCGATAGATGTTAGGAGTGGTCCTTCTAGTAGCCATAGACATACTTTTACTTTCAACATTTCTTGCCACCCTAAATGCATTCTCCAATGATTTGGGTTCCCAAAGACGAACCTCATGTTGAATATTATACTTTAAAGTTCTTATGAATACATCAATAAGTTGCTCATCTGGAATATATGTTACCTTTATATTCAATCTTTGGAAGTTCTCAATGTCATCTACAATTGAACCCTTTTGCTTGAGATTTATCAATTGGCTAAAGAAGGTATTACTCTGTGTATCCTCATAGTGTGCTATCATTTCTTCCATGAACATTGTCCAAGTGACGAGTGATTTGCGAGAAAAAATCCATCGATACCACACACATTTATTGGGTTCTAGATATAAACAAGAAATTCGTACCTTTTGTGTATGTGTCTCATCATGTAGATCAAAGCATTGACCCATCTGAAGTGTCCATGTGATTGGATCCTTGCCATAAAACTTAGTCATATCGATATTAGGAAAGTGGTTGGTCTTCAACCCAAAGTTGGAGTTTCTCCATTCTTGATTCATCTTCCTTTTATCCTCATCATGAATTTCATGGGATACATTTTCACTTTCAGGTGTCCTCTCTATTAGAAAAAATTTCAATCCTTCCATGATCTCCCTTTTCAAATCCTCCATATTAGTATCCATTATTTCCTTCAACTTAGGTTCAGTTGAATCCATCATCCCTTATAATTCATCTTTTGTTATTGTCTTCTTTTGTAAATCCTTTATGTCTCTACGCATTTCTTCACCTTCATCTAGAGTCCAAGTAGTATTTTCTGGAGGCTTAATTGCTTTATAAGTTCCCTTATTTGGTGGCATGTTGTCCAAGTATCACTTTTAAACCTTTATTTCAAGGTGGTTTTGCTAGACGATATTTATTATGTTGTTTCTCCAAAATTCCGTTCCTTCTGAGTATGAAAAATTAATTTTGTAGCTTCATGATACATCTTCTCTATAATGCCACAAGTCTAATCAAAATTGGATGTTCCAAGTGGAAGTTATGGTAACTTCCCCACACCTTTCTCAATTTTGTCCCTTCCAGGAGAGCGTACTTGTAAAGTGTGCCAAGATCACAATATATGATATTTGATTATGAAACTTGTACCATAAATACTACTGAATTTCCACTATCCAATGCAACTAGTCTCACGTAGTTGGGATACTCACTGAATAAGATATCATTCTTTTACCCAGAAGACCTATTTGGGACTAGTTAATAAGACTAGTCAGATACTTTATCTTGCACATTGTGTATCTAAAATAGTAGGATGAACAAGAAGCTAAAATATTCATCATAGATGCCTTGATAACGTATATGAATAACCTCCAGATTTTAGGGTCTGAAATTGTATAGAACAAGTTTTATATTGAAAATTTCGAGATGACTAAATTTCAGATGATTCCATAACCCTATGTTACATAGGATATATCTACAAAAATATAAGTAATCAGGAACTGAAATGTTAAACCCACGTACCTTGATTTTTCTACTAAATATCCTCCAAGGGGTTCCTTCTGAAACACCGTATAAAAAATGTTATAGCGAAAATCCCATGGTGTTTCAGATGTAGCAACGAATCCCCAAGACCTTGAGCTTTGATACCAAATGTTAGGAACCAAATACCAATATAGCATAGAAAAATCTCAGAATAAATACTCAATGCCTTGAAAAAGAGATAATTTCAGATAATAATCCTCTTCGAGGGGGAAACCTCTTTATACACCACACAAATTTCCAAATACAAGATGATTCCAAATGAAAAGGTCTCTTTGGTATATATGGGAAACTGGGAGGTACAATTACAACTAATGGACCCAAGACAACATAAATAAAATAAAATTACTAATGTAATATTCCCTAATTAAGGGGTAATGTGCCACTATTTAGGGCTCAACACTTGGTATATATAGGAGACAAAGGGTACAATTATAATGAAAGGGTACAATGAAGGGTTCTACACTACATACAAATATAATACTAGAAACATAAGAATTCAATATCTAGGGATTAATAAGGTCTTTTGTACTTAACATGAGGCTTTGTCTAGGTCTTATCATGCCCCTCCCCTTCAAACAAGGGTTTTCCTCAACACTTGACTAACTACATGTGTTTCTATATGAACAAATCATCTCCCCATGCCACCTCTTCCACTGGTATGTTCTTCCATTTGATGAGGTACTCTACAATAATTAATCAATTATTTAGCTTCTTAATATTTATTTCAAGGATTATTTCTGATTCTAATATGGATTTTCCTTCTTCATTGATCTTTGGTAAAATATTTGGGGCTGAGATATTTTCACTGATTACTTTCTTTATGAAAGAATCATGGAACACCAGATGTACACATGAAGATGGAGGAAACTCCAATTTGTAAGCCATACTTTCAATCCTTTGCAACACTTTATAGGGGCCATAATATTTAGGTGTTAATTTATTGTCCTTATTTTGTTTCTTTAGGGACATCTATTTATATGGTTGTAGCCTAAAAAATATCCAATCCCCCACTTCAAATTCCCTTTCACGGGGATGCGGGTCTGCTTGTTTCATCCTATTTTGTGTCATAACTAAGTTCTTATTCAATAGTTTGAGAATATCTTGTTGGTACCCTATGTGTTCCTCTACTACCTGAACCTTTGCAGTTGCTTTTAGGGGTGATGTGATGGATGGAGGATGATATCCATAAAATTCTAGAAGTTGGGACATTTTTTATGAAGTATGGGAGGATGTGTTGTAGAACCATTATTCCAAGGGAAACCACTTAACCCATTATGTCTCTTTATCATATACAAAGCAATGAATATCTCTATACATTTTATATGAAAGTTCAATTTTCCCATCAGATTGAGGATGGAAAATTGAGATATGATCCATTTGAGTACCCAAATAGGAAAATGATTCAATAAAAAAATTTCCACTAAAAATTGGATCTCTATCACTTACAATAATCTTGGGCACTCCATGTAGATTTTGAACAGTTTCCATGAATTTTATGGCTACTGTAATTTTTTTATAAGGATGATAAAGAGAGTAAAAATGGGCATACTTTGTCATTGGATTCATTGCTACCATGATGGCAATGTTTACTTTATATTTGGGTAAACCTATAATAAAATACATTGAAACTTCTTCCCAACATTGACTTGGTATAACTAATGGTTGTAGAAGACCTGGTGACTTGATTGTCTCTCCCTTATTCTTTTGGAAGACCATACATTCAAAAAAAAAAAAATTGAACATCGGTTTTAACACCTTCTTAAAAAAAATCCTTATTTATCTTATGGTAAATTTTCAAGAACCCTGATTGTCCTCCTATAGGAGAAGTGTGGAATCCCATACAAACCTTCTATTTGAGTTGATAATTCTTACATAAATATAGGTGATCATGGTACCATAGCAAATCATTATTCCATACAAATTTATATAATGAATTGGGGTCCTCTTGTATTTTTTGAATGATATTGAATATCTCTCGATGTTACTTCCATTATATCCCTACATCTTCCACCCAATCAGATTGTGGAATAGAAACAACACATAGTGAACCATCTATTTTTTTTTCTTTCTATGAAAGTGCATTTGCCACAATATTTTGTTTTTGTTTATTGTAGATAATTTCAAAGTCATAACATAACATATTTGTAACCCATTTTTGTTTCTCTTCTAAAGATAATCATTTCTACAAGAAGTACTTTAAACTATATTGATATGTTTTTACTTTGAAGTGTAGAGAAGCTTGAAGAAGAAGTTGTCATGTTGAGAGTAAAATTTGTCAATCTCAGTAAGAAAGTTGAAGAGACAAAAACATCCACATTAGAAGTAGAGAATGAAGAGAAGCATTTCAGGTTGCCAGAAAAGAAGATTGAAGAAAAGAGAAAGAGTTATGAAGAAGTACTCAAAGGAAGGTATTATGGTCAACCGAAATCTAAGAAAAATGATAAACATACATCTTCAAGAATATCCTTCACATTCAAGTCACAAAAAAGATTCAATAATGATCATCCAAGGAAAGAATTCAAAAGAACCACACCACTCACTCCCAGGTATGTAAATTTCTTTTATGGTCATTGTTTTTATTGTACTAACTTTGGACATAAGGTTTCATATTATAGGGCTTATGGAAGAAATGTCAGAGGAAGAAATGCTTATGTGGAGCCACATAGAATTGACTTTTACAAATGTCATAACTATGGACACATAGCCCTTTATTGTAGAAGCATGATCAATACTTCCACGAAAGAGAACACTAATATTAGATATAATAAAGTATGGAAGAGAAGACAATAAGAATAGGTGAATAAAGACCAGGTCCCGAAAATCAGAAGATTGGCAATAATACAAGATGAAGACAAATATACAAAGAAAAAGAAAGATGTCGAATACATAAATATTTGGAGAAGAAATGAGCGAAAACAAGGACATGTGAATCAAGAACAGGTTCCAGAGATGACAATATTTGCAGTAGTGTGGGAAATAAAAGAAGAGAATGTAAATACATAATAGGTTCAAGAGATTGTACTTTCAGGAATTATAGAGAAATATAAATCCATGGGAAAGAAGGGAAAAGTCAAGGTTTAGAGGGATGATGAGTCTACAGACGAAGAGGAAGAGGACTCTGCATCATAGCGGGTATTTTTCTGAGCCATCCGTCTTGGAGACTCCCAGTAAATATGTATGTTGAATAGGAGGGATCTATGCAGTAGACACTACATATCAGAGAACCATCTTTCGACCAAGTTGAAGTATTTACAAAGAGAGATTCAGAGCATCCAGATAATAGAAGTATAGAGTAATAGATTGATCTGTTGAGAAGTAGTATTCCCACACAGTTGTAACAGATTGAAGAGAAGTATTCAGAATAGTATAGTGAGATATGGGTCAACATTGTGTACAATTGAGTAGCAGAGTTATGGATAGAGATGGATTCATGAGATGCATAACAATGTATCTATAATTGGAATACTTGGAATCAATTGGTCACATAAATTAAAGTAGTGAAGGGAACAACAAAATAGGGAAAGAGAAACACTGATCGGAATATATATATCATCAAAAGGACATTTTTGAATAGTATGGTCAAGTTAACATGACTAGTAAATGAATAAATCAATATTTGAATGATTTTTATATATGTCAGTTGATTACACAAGGAAGAAAAAATAGAAAATAAATCCAAAAGGAAGCAGGTACAAGAATACCTACATTGATGTAAACAACAATGTGTAGAGAATTCATTCGAAAGAGATATCCATAAAGGTATATCAGTAGCATACAGACAAGGAGACATACCCACAGGGGGACCTATTATTCTTACAATGATTGGTTAGAGTAGGTACGTTGTTAGATCAACAAGGGGAGTTAATCTTTTTTCAAAGGGCGAGAGACAATATCAAGGCATGGAGGAAAAGAAGCATGAAGATAGGGGGAGTATCCCCAATGACATCTTAGATAGGGAGAGAATCCCCAAGAAAAATTCAGATAGGGGGAGAATCCACAAGGAGTGATATCCTTTGTCATTGATGTCAAACTAGGAGAGATATAATCATTGATGAGGAACGATGATCGCAGGGACCGTGAGAATGAGTATTGTCATGACTAAGTGTCGACATCAATGTTTGTTTTTCCATAAATGCCAAAGGGAGAGATTGTTTGAAAATTGGTTTAGACTAATGGATGATTGGTTTGGATAGTTGGTTTCCATTGATGTCAACCCTTAGAGATTGATGTCATCCCTTGGAGAGGTCCAAATATGTTGGACAATTGCATGGTCAATATTACTGGTGAGTTAGTTGGGTGAATTTGATATAGTCTACATGTAGCCCCAAAGGTGTTGTTATGGGACCTGAAGTTGATTTAGGAATAATGAAATGAAGGATAGTGTAATTGCAGGTAATACTATCATAGATGGATAATACATCTTGTGATATTTCTAGTGATATGTGGTACATCACCTAGTTCCTCGCGATTGAAGAGATATGGCGTTGTGAAGTTGGAGGACCCTCATGAATATTCTAGAAGCCTGCAGAAGGTCAACAAAGACATCAATTATTCTAAAAGCTCCTAGAAATTTATCAAGAAGTTTACTATTCAAAGTGGTTGCAACTAGGAGTTAATCATGGGTAAAGTTGTTGAAATAAGAAAATAATTAAAAAATCATTATTTACAACAATAAATTATGAGTTGACTAATTATGGGTAAAGTAGTTGCAACAAGAATGTGGGTTATCCCTAAAAGAAGGGAGATGGGTAAAATCGTTACAAGTTAGACCCTAAAGGAACAAAAAAATAAATTAATGAAAAATAAATTAGTTGCAACAAGAAATTATGAGTTGACTAATTATGCGTAAAGTAGTTGCAACAAGAATGTGGGTTAGCCATAAAACAAGGAAGAAGGGTAAAATAATTACACGATAACCTCTAAAGGCATTTGGGAAATATAAATAAGAGATCAAGAGAGTCCCATTAGCGCCTATTGAGTATATTGAATATATATAAGTGACTGACGTAACCAAGGATATCTGAGGTGAATTTTAGAGGGAAGGTGAAGTAAAGAAGGCCAAAAATCCAAGGGAGGATGAAGTCTTTTAATGATGTGTTCTAAGGTATGTTATTTACAGGTCCTATCACCATTTTCACAATAAAAAAATTTGATAGAATGATTCAGATAGAAAAATTTATAGGATGTTGACAATACATATCAAGGAACCCGTGGTAGAAATTTTAGCTTCTAGGTCATTTTATTTTGGGAGATACACTCTATGGAAGATATGGATTTTGACTAGTCCTGAAACTAGTTCTAAACATGTGTTTCAGGTAAAACAATCATAAATTATTCATAGAAGATCCAAATTTAGTGAGACCAAATGAATTGGATATAATACAGGCCTTAGTATGTTGTGTGAATCTTTCAGATACAGATATGAAATATTCCGCGTGTGGCATGCTCTACAAGTTTTCTCTCTAGAATAAGCTAGAATTCAGCTAGGTCTACCACTTTTTATATAACTCCATTTCTAGGATGTTCTGAGTAGTGAAACTTGGAGGAATTGTAGAGAAGACATTGAATAATATTTTGTACAATTTTTCAACCTTTATTCATTACATGTGCAGAGTTATGATTGTTGAAATTTAGGGTTGTTGACTAATCCAAAAACTAGTCTCGTGAGACTAAGGTAAAGTTTGATGAAGATGATATTCTCTTGTTGTTGAAGTTGGGGAAGGTATGCAGGTCTGTGATCACATACACTAGGTCAACTACATGATAAAATGTATGTTTATATTCTTAGTTTGAAGTTTCATCTTGGTGATTTTGTGGAGCATGTTTGAGGCATGTCTTGGTGAGTTTTTGGTATATGTCTCGTGGTACATATTGGATGTATTGTAAATGTTGGTTGAGGTCTTCTTGCAGAGATAAATTGTTGGTGAATTTCTTGGTTTATTGGTATATTATGTATGGAATGATATGGTATATTATTGTTACATGGTATGGTGTTAATGTACATGGTTGATATACATGGTTGATGTGCATGGTTGTCACATGGTATGGTGCAAGATCTATACTTGGTATGGTACATGTTTTTTGCATGGTTGATACATTTATTATGGTACATGGTTAATGGTACATGTGGTACAGATTGATGCATGGTATAGGTTGACACTTGGTTGAGACACATATCTTGCGATGGTATGCGGAGATCTTGGTACATTCTTGGTAGAGGCATGTGGTGTTGATGTTGGGAATACAATTTGAGATATGATCTTAGTGATATTGGCATGAGTTTCATGCGATTGGGAGTGGATTTGGTTTCTTGGATGAGATAGTGACAGTGGTAGTGACAATGATAGGTTGGATACACTGACACATTGATAGTGATAGAGTGACAGTGGTAGTATTAGTGGTTTGGCACTTATATTTCAGGGTGGTTAGACGTGGCAAGGAAAGGGGGTTTTAGCCTCCTTCCAATTGGATCCATAGAATTAGGGAGTTGGATCGTCCTTAAGGTTGGATCCCGAGAAGTAGTTGGCCATAGCCACCTTCCGGTTGGATCCGAAGAACATAGAGGGTTATGTCCTCCTTCTGGTTGAATCTAGAGAATCATGATGTTGTAGATTCCTTTAGTTTGGAGCCTGATAAACCAAAGGTTTTTAGCCTCCTTCCAGTTGTAGTTGGAGAATGGGAGGTTCGTTCTTACTATGAATGTATTTATTATGACATATAAGAAAAACATTCCGTGGTTTTCTCTCGTATTATGTTTCCACATAAATTCTAGTGTATTGTGTATTTGTGGATGTGTCTACGATTGTTTATTATGCATTGATGGACGATGATGTTTATGATTCACTACTGTATTGATTGTTATTAATAAACCAATTATATATTGCTCATAATGTTAAAATAATACATATTGGTATTGAAAGTAATGAAAATTATCATACTAATTCACCCCTCACCTTCTAAGTATTCCAACAACTTTGTGGTTTGAGGTCTTGCTCGGAAGGGAAATTCCTGACACCGGTACATTTGGCAAGATAAAACCATGCTATGATTAAATCATGGTATCCTCTTACGATTTCTATGAAAATCACCCGTCCTTTGAATCTGGCCTAGAATGGAGTCAAAAGATGGTGTTGTCGCCTAGAATTTTCCTTTATTGTCGTGGCCACAACAAAAAAAAACTCTACTCAAAAAACATCCACTCCTGTAAAGGGTTTTAAAGATGAAAATGTGAAGGCTATAAATATATCACACTTGTCATTGCTATGTTTGACTGATGACGTCAAATATGAATCCTTGGTATGTTTCAACACCATATCTCTTTAACACTTGGAGAAAATCTTCATTGTGGCCATGCTTTCAAAAAAAATATGCAATTGTTCGCACACAGAAGAGACCCTCATGTAGACTGGAAACCGGCCTCATCATGATCCACTCTATTTCTTTCTTGAGCCACTATTCTAAAATAATTTAATGAAAATGTGATGAAATGTATTTTCTTAAAACTAAATCCATTTGTTGCATCTGTAGCAGTCATATACAAGCGTTAAATATTCAAGTCCATGGTGTTAATCCACTTTTGCATTTAAAGACTCACAAGGGAATGACAAGGTTCTATAACAAATTGGTAATAGTATTTTTCAAGGAAGCTCTTAAGAGATGGTAGCGTCAATGGTCAATTTTAGGTTTACACCTTACGAGGGACATGACATATCAAGCCCAATGGCCACTTATGTCTATTTCTAGTTTTTCATAATATTGTTGTAAAGTGTACATGGAGAACCAATACTCCTTTCTCTCTCTTCATTCTTTAACTTGATGGTTTTATTTAACTTGATGGTTTTATTAAATTACTCAAGAAGTTTATATTTTGTATGCACTCGGTGATTCATTAAAGAGGGTTTTTTCTTTTATAATTTATGTTGTCAATCTTGGTAATCACCTTGGATATTTTACAATATTTTGAATTGTAGAGTCTGATTGTTAAAGGGTGGAGTTGCAATAAACCCTTAAGGTCTAATTCTGTGTCTAAATGGATCGAATTGATGAACTGTTAGAGTTACTGAACACTCTAATTATCTCTTCTGCATAAAATACAATAACAACTTACATAGAAACTCTCACTACTGTTCTAACCTATTTACAAGATTCACAAGACAATCAAATTCCACCAGCTTGAATCGCAACTCCAATAAAAAGAAATACAATGCACTAATCACCATTCTGAACTAGTTCATTTTAGGTGCACGATATCCCATTGGAAAGGTATATCTGAGGAATACACATGTTTCCATCACACTCTAACTCCATCTATAGTGTGATTGTGGAGAGCCCAAAAAAAACTATTTAGGGCCTCAATATTACCCCAGAAATTTAGTACTCGAAAAGCTAGAAAAAAATATACCAATGTGAAAATTGTATATGAGCTAGTTGGAAGAGGTGGATGGCCACTGATATCCACCTGGATCATGTATATAATTTAAATCCTCATTCTAGAAAATATCTTTCTCAAACTTAGCATACAAGGTTGCATACCTAGTTTTCAGATGGAGATGTATCCAACCTAAGAGATTAAAGAAGTATACTGATGAATAGTGCCTGTCATTGGATTGTTACCAAGATATTACTTGATGTAAGAGGATAAGTATGATATGGAGACTCAAGTCCCAATGAAATACTTGGTTGTACAAGGTTAAGACCATATGGAAATTTCCATTAGAACCTCAAATGGAATGCATTGCCTGACCTTGAGTTCTTATCAACATGTTCCTTGGACAATAATTAAAATCCTTGGGTGTGTCTTAAATTGGATTCCCCCTATGTTGAATGAAATAAATAGCCTAAATAACCAAGTATCATGGCCTCTATATTTTTGGACCAGTGTATTCCCTTAAGGTAGTGCTTCTAAGAGATACACACCTATGAGACATTAAGTTTAATAGGACGTGGCATGTGATTAGAATTGAAATTTATATCATGTTTGGAAAATAATAAGTACATATTTTCATTTGAACTCTAATACTCGTCATTATGGCTCTCTAATATGTCCACAATTGCACTTCTATATCCAAATGCATGTTTCCAAAGTGGAGATGGATGTGGTGAATTTGCACCAATGATTAGTAATATTTTCGGCTAACACTCCATTTACTGTGTGAAAGGAATTTCCTACTATGCAATATGTAGGCCACTTGTCCCACTCTCAACGTCTTGATGCTAGTGACCATTGGTAAAAAGTTGGTTGTGTTATTCAAGAATATTAGAAATAGCATGGAAGCTAATATTTTCTCCAAGTTCCAAAAGTTCCTTGGCTTTACAACTTTCTTATCATTTCTTTGGTTATAGCTAAATCAAAATTCCAAGTGAATATCAAGTAGGGAAATGACATATGGGATCCCATTTATGGTGATTCTAAGATCATAACGAAAGGATGGGCACTAATCCCTGACAAAAAATCCCCTCCTCTTGACACATATTCTATTGCCATAATTAACTACTATGACTTTGCTTGCTACCTAGTATGTTTAATTACTCTTTTGATTTTTTTTTTATATCTTTAGTTTATTAGTTTTCACTGTCCTAATGACTAACATAATCTTTAGCATAATCATCATCATAATTACTCATCAACATCAAATAAAAAACGACTCCAATTCATAGAACATATTC
>ML781131.1:174766-197312 GCA_009831015.1 Picea engelmannii | reverse complement strand
ACAAAATGGAACATCGTACCCAACATACAAAACTACAAAAACTTCCCAAACATGGAAAAATGATATATGGTTCCCTAGACACAAAATGACACTCATTGGTAACTCATTGACCGCAACTATCCTGTGCCTCCCATAATTTGATCTTTGTTCGCTTACTCGAAGAAAGAACTTAGGTCATTTTGCACCTAGGTGCAGTTCCTATATTTGGAGACTAGACAATGAAACAACATTTTTATAATTTTTTTTCCACAAAGAATTAACAGAATTACAAAATGACACTTTATAATTCAAGCTAAAAAAAATCACCGTAGATGATACTGACAATCAAAAGGGTGTTGTCCTCCTCCGTGACTGTAATCTCTCAACTATGCCACCCCATGGAAATTACAAGCATCAAAGAATAAAATTTAAACAAAAATCCATACTATCAATTCCGTTCACGATACATCAAAATTCATCAACGCATGATCTCACCGTGAATAAATTGGGAAACAATGGAGAGTCACTGGAACATGAAGAACTAAAATATACAATATTATCTAAGTGTTAATGGCTTTTTTCTCCTATTGCTTTGGTTCATGTCACAAAAGAGCTTCATCATATACACAAGACAAAACCTACCCTCACATGCAAAAATTGTAATGAAATAACTACCTAAGGATAGAGATAAAGAAAGAAAAACCTTGTATCTTATCAATTGATTTCGTTCTTCTCTTTGGACCCTTGATTCACTCCTGATCTCTGCTCGAAATAATCTGCAAAAGGAGATCAAGAAAATGCTACAACAAGGTAGTTATAGGATCAAATCATACATTTAATATATAGATAAATTCAAATATGTGAATTATATTGACATAAATAAGTAAACTGAACAATATCACACAAGTATGGAGGGAAAGAGAACTCTTTTATTAGACATGGTAGAAATGAGTGGTTACAACCCGACTCTAACCTCCGACATTATCTCAAAGACAACTTCCCACGTTCTTTCAATGGTCCTTCAAGAATCAACACAACAATATTTCCATTCATTGGATGAATCAATAGGGATAGAAACACACCCTATAGTCACATAGGAGAGAGAAATAAGTATTGGAAAGCAAGTTCCAGAATCAACGAGATGCTACTAAGAGGATAGGGGAGATAGAGAAGCTTGCAAATTCTTTAGCATAACTTTGCACCTTGATTGTCCTCCTCATCCCTAGCCATAAAGGTGCATTTATACCATCCTTAAGGGATTGAGGTGGTTGAATTCCATTGTGTACGGGGTTAGGGGAGGTTAGGAACGATCCCAACTGAAAAACCCCTCCTGAAAAAGTGGAATTGTTTTATTTTTCACATTTTTTGAGGGTGTTTGCGAGTTGAAAACTATCAAGGTGAAAACATTCACAGCTTGTACACTATTGACTCACAGATGGAAACAAAAATATTGTTTTTTAGATAAGTTTGATGCAAGAGGACAAAATTTAGATTTGCAAGCTAGGGAAAAGGACTAAGCCTTCTTGCAAATGCAATTGTTGCGGAAAATTGTGGTATAACTTGAAGAAAGATTGTTTGTGGCATGGACTATGTTATATACATCAAACGATGGATGTGGGGATGTGTGAGAGTGTAGTGGTGTAGCTTCATTGGAAGAAATGTTTTGTGTTAAAAGATGGACGAATAGTCGGTGGCATATTGGTGCAACCACTATGGATGATATGGGATGGCAAAGATGTTGGTGATGGGAAGCGATAAACTCCCATGAGTTGTACGAGTGATGGTAAAAATATTGGGGTGGAAAGTGGTATCCTAAGAGATAGGGAAGGGTTCCTAGGGACTAGGCTTTGTCTATAACCAAGGACAAATGATGGGGTGAATACCGATAGTGGTAGTGAATGGAATGGGTGTGGTAAAAATGACTTGACAATGAATGAACCAACCTACATACATACGTATTCATACAAAAATATGATAGTCAAACAAAACAATATAACAAATTTCACATTTAAATAAGATTTAACTTGACACATGATATCTATGAAGGGGGTGATATTCTCATCCTAGGTGGACATGGTTCATCATTGTATGATACTGCAACTGGTAGAAACATAATGTAAAAATATATTTGATTTCTCATAAACAACCTATAGAAACGAAACAACTATCTTACACATGTAGTTGAATAGTAGTAGATCAATGAGGTTTCTAGAGAATAAGCAAATCATTGTGGTGAATATATAAAAGGTACTCTATACTTAAGTATGCGGTACATTGAATGAGAAGGCTACTTCTACTACTACACCAGTGATGGAAACTAACATTGATGTATCTATTAGCATTGAGGGTCTACTATTCGAGCATAGAAACTACAAACGTCATATAATTAGATATAGAAAAGAATATATATACACACGCACACACACATATATATAATCAATAACATAGATATGGTCAATATACTAACCTCCATGAAAATCTTATGTCTAGTGGCCTTTGTCGACCCATAACAATTTTTCTTGCATCTCGAGCATCAATGAAGGTCACAAAAATGCCCAGTTTGTCCATGTGCCCTCGACTGGATGGACTCTATTACATGGCTTGAAGGAGAAGCCTCTCTCCCAACATCTCATGTATGTAGATCATGTTCAGATAATGCTATAAAGTCATTGTGCTGAATCAGTCTCTAAATCAAGGTGGATATGGATTCCTGTGTCTAATTGATGATTTCTCTGATGAGAGGATGTTGAGCAAGGGGGTTAGTTCTTCACCTAGGAGGATGGGGACCTAACACTAGTTCATGCCTAGAATTTTCTCTTCCTCGAGCCACATAAATTTGCACAAAATCTATTTTCTGTTGTAACAACTCAAATCTGCAAATATCCCTGAAAATATCATTCAGAAAAACCACAAAATATACTAAGACATGTTTCATGTATTACATGAAGAGAGCCATTGATGCCATCAACGAGGTTCTTTTTAAGGAATGATCCTCCTTTATGGAACCTCATGCTGAAATAAGTTTGACGATTTGTTTAGGGTTCAGCGCACAAAAAAGGACCGTGCGGAAGTGTTTCCATATAACACTGAAACAACACACGGTCAAATAAACATGGGCGGAGATCCCGCCACGGCAATCTTGCAATGTTCCATCCATTACCGTGCGACGCTGGCTTAACTAGCCTTGTTTTAAGGAAGAAAATCGAGTAGACCAATGCTCAGCGACAATTCCAAACCAGTGTGGAGCGTGTAATTTTCAACTCGAACTTTTAACAAAGGCAAAGTCAAAATCTATAACGATATTATTATGTTTTTCTTCGTTGAGTGACGTGTCCTGATTTTAACCGGTAATAGTGGGACAAATTCAATGAAAAGTGAAAATTCTCGTAAATTCGATATATATTTCCACATTATTAATTAGAATTTTGGCTAAAGTTTTGATTCATTTTACAAAACATTGGACCCAATGAATGGTTCCCAATAAAACAACTCAAAAAAAAGGTTTAATCTCACTCCTTTAAATAATATCCGTTTGAGATCATCCCCTCCATCTCGAACTCGCTCCTAATAATACCCCATTTCTAAGATCGATCCCTCTATCTCCTGACCTCCTTTGCTTGCTCAGAATAAGCGTGAAAGAAAAAAAATATCGGCAACTATGCGTGCTGCAGTGGGCATGAAGGAGGAGGAAACCATCCAGCTGGTTAGCTCAGACGGCACTGTTCAAATGCTTCAAAAACCCCTCCGCGCCGGCCAGATCATCCAAGAATTCCCTCACCATTTAGTCTGCCACTCGCAGTCGTTGTACATCGGGCAGAAGACTCCTGCACTTTCTCCAAACGACCAACTGGAGGTGGGAAGCAAGTATTTCCTTTTGCCATATCAATTTTTCCAGTCTGAGTTGACGCTCGTATTGCTGGCTTCCTTCATATCGCCACAGCCATCAGAATCTCCAAGTACTCCCAGTGGTAGAATATCAGCCTCTCTTCGCAGTATCGAACATGCGTCTGCTTTCTGCCGGCCGTTTGAGATAGAGAAGAGCGACGTGGGCGGAGGCCTTCGGTTCAGAGTGTCCGTCGAGTTTATTACAAAGCTTATGGAAAACAGCAGGCCTAACGATGAATGCAGACATGCGGTGGGCAGCTATTCTGCAGATGACAAGCGTAGGCTTTGCAATACTTGGGAATTGCAGAATGATTATGAGCAGTTGGTCACGTCCAGAAGCAAACGCTGGAGACCGAAGCTTGAGACTATCAAAGAAAAGGAGAAGAAGGGAATTTGGCAAAAGCTGATCTCCAAGATTAAGAGATTAAGGCTTAACATATATTGACCAGTCGACCTGTTATGATAATGATATTTGAAAACGACGGGGGAGTCGGCATCCATTATACATAATGATATATTTTAACCTTGCTGCTTTTCGCTCAGAATCACTGCTTTCTCTTGAACTGGCAGCTCGATCTTTGGATTATTTTCAGTATTGATAGGCCAAGATCTGCGGTGCGATGTACATTGCCTTCATGCTAATTATTTATTGTAGGGTATGGAATTCAACTGGATACAAGATCCTGGCAAACTTTCATCCCGCAGTGAACTGCACTTGCCTCTGCTAATTTTTCCAGTGTAGGCGTATGGTCTCCACTATGTACTCTATTGTATAAAGAAAAACAAGTATGAAAATGGGGTTGAAAACAATTCTATGTAAAATCAATTTTGCTTCAATGTATGGGTTAGTTATTAAAATAAATGAGGTTAATTTTAGTGAATAGATATTTATAGAAAGATGAAAGATACTAGATAAAGTAATCCCGTTTCCTTTGATTTCAGGAATTAAGTTAGATTACTTTTAAATCTTTAATCGTGGAGAGTAAAAGCATACACCAATAAGATTAGATGATAGTTTAAACATTTTATTTTATTTTTGATATTTTTATTAGGTTAGAAAGTGTTGGAGCTGTAAATTTGATTAATTTTGTATAATTTTATGGTCTTAAGTATTTTTAGTAGACTAAATCTATTTCTACATTCAACATTTAAAAATGTAATTTAAATAACATAAAATTATAAATACAGTAAAAAAAACCAAAAACTTATCACAAATAAAGAAAACCTTTTTTAATTAACAACAACTACATTTAAATAAAATAATTAAACTATTTTATTTAATATTAAAATTTGATATAAATAATTTATTATTCCAAACAAATTATCATATAAACTCTATATGGCCTCCACTATGTACTCTATTGTATAAAGAAAAACAAGTATGAAGATGGGGTTGAAAACAATTAATGTAAGATCAATTTGAAAAACAAGTATGAAGATGGGGTTGAAAACAATTAATGTAAGATCAATTTTGCTTAATGTATGGTTATTTATTAAAATAAATTAGGTTAATTTTAGTGAATAGATGTTTTTAGAAAAATAAAAGATAAAGTAATCCCGTTTACTTTGATTTTAGGAATTAAGTTAGATTACTTTTAAATCTTTAATGGAGGGTAAAAAAGTAGAATAATCAAGTGATAGTTTAAACTTTTATGTTTTTGTTTTTTTGGTATATTTTTTGAGATAAAATGTTGGATCTACAAATTTGATTAATTTTGTATAATTCGAGTGTCTTAAATAACATTCAGAAATGCAATTTAAATAACATAAAATTATAAATGTAGCCTTGTTCCCGAGGAAAACAAAAACGTGTAACAGGTAGATAAAGCCTCTTTTAATGGCTTTGGCTAAAAGTTCTACCTTTTGGGTTTTCTTGCAGGAATTGGCCGGGATCCGACAATGTAAATTTGGACAAAATCTCTATTTTCTGTTGTTTAAATTGTCTTTCTGAATGCTTAAATGAATTCAGCATGCTCAAAAATCCCCGAGGCACTCTGATTATACAAACTTAACCACTCAAATCTGCAGATCCCACCATTCATCACCGGACAAAATCAAACAAAAAAAAGTGGCAAAAAAAACCCCAAAAGATAGAACATTTAAACTGACTACTACTTTTTTAATTAACAACAACCACATTTAAATAAAATAATTAAACTATTTTATTTAATATTAAAATTTGATATAAATAATTTAATATTCAAAACCAATTATCATATAAATCCTAACCCATTCCATATAAAAATTTATAATTGTTCTTAATATCATACCTTTCGCTATGAATAAAAAAAAATGCCATTGAGTGTCTCAGTGTAAATTATCATAGCCATAATATAACTGTAGCTAGCTTAGCTACAATACAGTTGCAAACATGATCTAACTTATGAAGACTTACATTGTTAATTAAAGTTGATATAGATTTACATGGTTAATTAAAATTAATATAAATTTATATGGTTAATTAAAGTTAATATAATAAATAATTAATTTATAAAAGTAAAGTTCAATCACTAAAAATCACTAATTTAATAAACTTAAATTACAAAATCACATATTATGACCTATGTCTCTCAAGATATTTAAGATCAAATAGAATTAATGTAATAAATGCTTTTTCCTAGGAGTATATTCCAACAACCAATAAAAATTGTCCTATAGTACAAAACCCCCCTTAACTATAATATATTTTCCCAAAATCATTCGTTTGAATTGGGGTTAATACACATTTATAAGAGTGGTACTCAACAATAAGAAATGGATAATTTAATAAATCCATAATACAAAACCACTAATATAACAAATTACTCCTTTAAATGGATAGGAGAGAAACCTAAAAACAAAAAAGCTAAAAAAAACTAAAATCAATGAATTTAAAATATTTAAAAGAGTAAAACTTAACAATTAATTAAAAATGAATGGTTTAATACATTTAAATACAAAAGAATAAGTTAAGATCCATCCTCTCAAGTATGGTTAATATTACAAATGACTTGAATTAGTTTATAGGAGTGAAATCCAACAACTAAAAACTAATAGTATTATAAATCCAGAATATAAAAGCACATGTTATAACTCATTCTATCTAAAAAAAAACTACCATTATTATTGTTAGGGAGTGCATACTTAAAAAACCAGCATTGTTAGGAGTGCATATTTATTGTTGTGATGTGTTAGGTATGTAAGAAGCATTGATATTCATATTTGTCGCTACATTGACCAAAGTCACCTTTGATTCTTCACCAATGGTCATAGGGTTATAGGTTTCTTTAATGAGCTTAACTTGCACTCAATGCTTCTCACGGTCTACTTAGAATTACTATAGTATGAACGTTGCATGTGCGAATTCTTTTGTGCTTTGCATCGATATATTTATATTTGGATTGGAAACACTAGATTACTTCCTAACTTTCATATACTTTTAATACTCCGAAACCATTTAATTTGAAGTCTATCAATCAATAATCAAGCTCTAAGTTCTCAAGATATAATAATTTATAATGGTCTAATGAAGTGGTTAAAATCTTATTCGATGACTTGTATCTATGGGTTGGGAAGTAGTGTCATAGATTATGTGATATTTGATGTCCCTACATATAACCAAATAGTAAATTTTGATATTTTAAATGACCATGAACCTAAATCTAATAATGGAACTTTAAGCCTGGCTCTAAAATTTGTCATGTGCAAAAGCTCCATTGAAGAGAACACTGTCACTAGCGGCAATTTCCTTTTGACAAAAATAAAGCTAATATTTTCTTAAAGGTCTCACATAGTGAATTAAATATCCTATTGTATAAGAACAATATTGAAGATGTCTATCATAATTTTATAACAACACTCTCTACTTCCATTAACAAATTCTCGGTCGAGGTGATATTCAAAAAGAAAAATAGTGCAACCATGTTATGAACCAATGTCTTGAGAATGATAAAAAGTCAACGAGTAACAGTCCACTTCGAGGGGGAAACCTCCTTTTACAATATATTAAATTTACAAGATGAGCTGAGATGATCCTAAGACTAGGTATCCTTTGTATATATATATATATATATATATATATATAAGAGACAAAGGGTCAAATTATAATGAAAGGGTATAATGAAGGGTTCTAGCCTACATGCAAATATAACACTAGAATTGTAATCATTCAATATCTAGGGATTAATAAGAGGTTTTATAATTAACACGAAGTTTTGTCTAGGGCTTAACATGCCTCTCCCCTTCAAACAAGTGTTGTCCCCGAGAGTTGAATAACTGAGGGTGTTTATGCATAAACAAATCATCTTCTCATGTCAACTATTACACTAGTAGGTTCTTCCATTTGATGAAGTACTCAATAATTGTTCAATTTTGTAGTTGTTGAATCCTTGTTTCAAGGATTATTTCTGGTTCTAGTATGGTTTTGTCTTCTTCATTAATCTATGGTAAAATATTTTGGACTCGAATCTTGTCATTGATTACATTCATTAAAAATTAAACATGGAACAATGGATGTACACGTGAAGATGGAGGAAACTCCAATTTGTAAGTGATACTTCCAATCCTTTGAAACACTTTATAGGAGCCATAATATGTAACACCCCATTTTTAAACCTTGACTATATGTAATTAATCCTTTGAAACACTTTATAGGGGCCATAATATGTAACACCCCATTTTTAAACCTTGATTATATGTAATTAATCATGTCTAATGATTTTTATGCCATGGCATATAAACATTGTAAATGTAATACTGTTTAATTGGAAAATGCCAACCAACTGACTGATGGGTGAATCCTTAAAGTATTGGTCATGATACCATGAGAACGATTAGTGAGTGTGTAGAGAAAGGGCATTCATGTGAAAAAGATCCCAAGCCACCTTGATGAATGATGGGGAGGAAAAAACCATAATTCCTCTAGCTTGTAGCTAAAGAAATTTGGTTAATGAGAAGGGGTTGATGGTTGAACAAACAACCACCTCTAATGACTACATGTATGGGAGTTGGGTAGACAAAGATTACTTCCACCTCATTTTCTAGATTGATCCAATTTTCTTATGACAGAAGGAAGGAAGGTAGAGCAAGAATGAGAAGGAAGGAGATGGTGTGAGAGAGTTCTCAGTTTAGTATGGAGAGTTATGAGCTCTATGAGGAGAGTTTTTCTTGTGAAAGAAGAAGAAGAAAGATGCAGCAGAAAGAAGTAGTGGAGGCATGTTGTGCATCCACAAAAACTTGTGAGAGAACATAGTTGTTTGAAGAAGGTTGTGCTTGTGCGAGAGAATAACTCGTGCAACAAAAGAAAATGCTCACGCAAAAATAGAGGAAGATACAATATGCAGAACTCAACAAAAGAAGAACTAGGAAGCATGCCTAGGATCTAAATGGACACCTTGGAACAAAGAAGACCCAAAATTTAGACTGGAGAAAAAGAGGGTTGTGGGCTTGATGCTTATTGGAAAGAAACCGACAGTGGAAAGGGAAGGTGTTGAGGAATAGTGTAACTATGAAAGGACTCCCAATGTAGAGAAAATCCAAGTAGGGGAAGAGGGGGAACTTCTATCCTTACCAGTGGAGTGAAGGAGAGTAACCTTCCTGATCCATTTCATGACTTGTTGAGTCAATTGTGAGATTGCCCTGGTGGTATCATGGCTTTGCATGGGGGTGGTCAGTGTGCAAAGTTTGAGTGCAGTTGTGCCTATTATTGGGTGGAATGGCTTGCCCCCATAGTTAGTTGGATGACTAAATTCTTTATTGAATAGATAAGTATTGATATACTCTGTGTATAGAGTAAAATGAATGGTTGGTGCCTGTAATTTCTTCATAAATGTGCATGACTATAAATGATCTAAATGGTTTTTAAATGGTTGTTTCATTCCAAGCCCTTGTTTCAACATAATTGTGAAACTGTATAGAAATGTGCATGTCTTGTGCAATTTAACATAAGCACTCTGTAATTTTTTCTAAAAAGATAGAAGCAATCCACCTTGATATAATGGTTATAACCGCATGGTCATGAGAAATAATACATAAGGAAACTAAAAGACTATATGGCTACATTTTTTGTGTACATGAAAATATACCAGTTGTATTAGGATTCCTATGGAAGGGGAACCGGTAAGAAACTTGGTGAATGGAGATATGTAAATTCCATTTCAAAAGGGTTAATGAATTATCAATAATGTGGTGTAGGAGAGAGCCGATAACCTAGTGTATTTCCTTGTCCATTGCAATGAGAATCGAGAGAATAGACCTGAGGAGCTTGGTAAGATCCTTGTTTAATCTTGAGAGAAAAAATGGTTGTATATCCCAGAGAGGGAGTCTCTATCGACCGTCCACTCATGAATTTATTACTCGTTTAAACTCTTACTTAAATCGATGAGACTAGTCATAGGATCGACAAGGAGAGGAATGGAATTCGTTTGATCTTCATTGGGCACCATGGCCAAGCACATAACTGATCTCAAGAGTCCATCGGATTCTGATGGCCTGGTGTCTCAGTGGGATGATGCTTCATTCCACTGTGAGGTTTTGTGGTTGTAGTTCACCACGATGAGTCAAAACCCAATGCAAGTCGTGAGAAAACTCTTGGCCATTAGATCGAGGGGAGGATGAAACCCCGCCATAGGATCTCCACCAGAATCCTGTAGTGAGAACCGTGGTTTCATCCCTCTACCCCCGGATTATCGAAAATTGCCAAGTCCACTTCCATAACCTGATATCCCGATAAGCAAATATCCGATATGGGGCAGAGTTCCCATAGCACCAGGTTCCATACAATTTTCTCTTACAACCAAGGAGAGAGAGGGAGTTGACATCAGTGGGATGTGTCGCACCAATGTGGAAGTTGGTGTACCCATAGGACGGTATGTGTCGGCAATTGATTGGTCGACGGGTCGTGTTTGGGCCTTTTCAGGTGTAGAACCATTGAGTTTGCACCTTTAAATCTTGGTCGTTGGATCCGTGTATCGAAAATCCTTAGCCGTTGATTTCATAACTAAGATCAGTTCTTAAGAGGGAGTTAACACCCTAGACTACCGGACCCCCATATCCCTAATAGATTTCCAAATCCATTTCATCATGTTTTCTCGGTGCCTTGGTGCCCGGTGGGGCATCATTCTAGGATGGGTTCCATCATACCCCCAGATTATTGAAATATTTCCCCAATCCCTTTCTCCTTGTGATTTTATGATATGTTGGTAGGTTGGTGGGTCAATACCCCTGTTGAGATAGGTGGCGTGATACACTAGTGGGGTATGGTTCCAGGTAAGGTTCCTCTCCTTCACCCCTTTGTTTAGCATGTGATCAAAACACAAGTTATTGATGCCAAAGTGACATCAGAGGACATAGTCAAACCAACGAGAAGTGGATAGGTGTCTACACCCATGTGGAGAAACCTTATTCATGCAATGATGTGTAGTGCCATGTCATTCCATGTGTCATGCATTGATTAGCCAATATGTCATTGAGATGACGTTCCATGTGTCAAGAAGATTGGCATACTATGTGGAGTTCCATATCAAAATGTGAAGTGACACTCGTTACGTTAGATGGAAAATTTTGTGAGGGACACGTGTCCAAGATGCCATCTAGACCATTAGATCAAAACTTATAATGTGTATGAGTTCAAGTTTACCCGGGGGCCTGATACCCTAGTGGGCCAATGCCTTGGTGGGTAGATATATCGATACCCTGATGGGTTGATAACCTAGGATATTGGAGATTGGAATTTTCTTAAGAGGTGGTGGAAAATGAAGACTCGAGGGCTAATAAATCGAGGGTCTCAGTGGGCCAGGTGGTTGGTGCCATGTTAGAATCCATGCTAGTAGCCATGTCCGCACCAGATGTGCCACATGGATATGTTCAGGTGAAGTGAAGCCACATGGGTCTCATGTGGTGGTGTAGTGGTTTTGGTCAATGGAGTCCTGGAAAACTTTAGAAGGCCATAATATTTGATCCAAAGCTTAGTTTTGATCATGGTTACATTTGTTGGAAATCTCTTGATGAGAAGAATCCATCCATGAGATTCATTTAGATAAAAGATTGAAAGTTAAGAAGAGGATATTTTGACACCCCACTAGCCTATGGGTTAGGGGGTTGGGCGTGTTACAAAGTGGTATTAGAGCATAGCTTTAAATAGTAGGATTGTATGGATCAAAGATCAATCATAATACTAGTATATCAAGGCTAAAATGAGCCTATTGGAAAGTGTTTTCTGCCTTAAAAATGTTTATTATTTGCATAAGCTCCTTGAGAAGGACTACAGATTGGAATTTTTTTTTGGAATTTCTTATAGTAGAAAATTTACATGTTGATTTACAGGAGAATAATTGTATTGTTGCTTTGTTGGAGTGATAGGTACTTCTATAGGAGTGGGAATATGATGATATACATTGATGTTGAAAATATAAATACAAAGGATTGAAATGGGAGAATCTTGTTTTAAGGTTGCATAAATCCAAAAAATGAATGAACTAGATTATTGTAATGTTGTCAATATGTATGGGTTTATAGAATCTTGGAAATTATAATTGTTTCTTAAATAAAAGACTAATCCTTGTATGTAGAATTCCTCATGTTTAAAGGACCAATGGGAATTTTTGAGGTTAGTATACTTCACTAATAATGATTGAAACCTACCCGCGGGGGTGTAGACTGATTGGCATGCGCCATGTAAATGGAAGGAAATGTAAAAATGAGGTCTCAAGTTCAATTCTCACCCTGATTTATCCAGAGACGTGATTGCAAGTTGTGTGATTCTCCCTAGGGGTTATAAGGCAACCAAGAGGATTCGACCTCGTGTCACGTGAGTACGATACTTCCACCGCTACCGATTCCCCTAGTTACAAAAAAAAAAATGATTGAAACCCATTGTTGGAATAATCTATTTAAGAAAAGAAAAACATAATCCTTTAGACAGTGGCAAGTCTTCATAAAATAGGTATAGTGCTATGGGCATATGATCAAGTTTATGATATCGTACCTATGTTAAGGAAAATGTATATTCCTATTAACCTAAATGAATGTCTATGCATTGGAATGTAAAAGGAATACAAATAGAATACATATGCATTGTAGGCGTGGGTAAAAAGTTTGATGCACAAGGTTATGTTGTAATGCATATGAAATGTAGGAGAGATATGAGAACCCAATTTCTTTCCTTATCCATTGCAATGAGAATCAAGAGAGTAGACCCGAGGAGCCTGATAAGATCCTACTTAAACCCCGAGAGGAACAATATACATTGATCCTAGACAGGGAGACTCTCTCGAGCATCCACAAATGAATTGCTTTCCCATTTAAAGTATTTCTTAAATCGATGAGTGCCACTAGCTGTAGGATAAAAAATGAGATGAATGGAAGTCGTCCAATATTCACTGGGAACCATGGCGAAGTGCGTAACTGGTCTCAAGAAGCCACCAGATCCTGATGGCCCAATGTCTCACTGGGATGATGCATTGTTCCTCTGTGTGGTTATGTGGTTGTAATTCACCATGATGAGTCAAAACTTAGTGCAAGTAATGAGAAAACTCTTGGTCGTGGGATCAAGGGGAGGATAAATGTAATGTTCCTGACTTGGCTAGTCTAGGAAACACTGCTAATGTGTGTGTAGGATCAAAGGTTTACAACATATAAATGATCACACAAATAGAAAAAGTGACAAAGGACTGCAAAGTTTGTATTATTATATCTCTGTGGATTACAAAATGGTTGAATTCGGCTGAATAAACTGAAAATACTCGACTAGATCAACAAACAAAGGATCTTAGCCAGAATACAAATAAGCAACTGTGGTTGAATAAAATAACAACACTCGGCTAGATCAAAAGACAAAAGTATCTTAGCCGGAATACAAATAAGCAACTAAAAGATAATACCCAAAATATGGGAGCACTATGGTATCAATGAAGAATGATGGAAGACCCATATGATCTTCTCGGTGACTAGGGTGTGTATTTCAACACCGAAATCAACCAACTGGTGTCTTCCTCCTGGAATACACTGAACTATCTATCCCGATATGCACCTCTTCTCCTCAGTGACAAGTCATAATCTGCATAATAATGAATTAGGTCGCTGACCTTTCCTTTACAGATTTCCAAAACCCTAAATCATGTTGAAACCCTAATTCATTGTTGACTTCCAAAACCCTGAATCACCATTGAAACCCTAATTCACTATTGACTTTTATTTTTAGCTCATCCTGACTTAAAAGCCCTTTTAACCCTTTTTAGTTCAATGCCACTTTTTGAATATAACACCTGTGACTGGAGTGACCTCTAGTAACCCTATTTACCCCTCTTTGGCCCTGGCTATGGTCTAACGAGGTGGTTTAGACCATTAAGCCTCCTCTCTGGAGATCCTATTTGGAAAGGGACATTACAGTCCTCCCTTCCCGAAATTGCATGTCCTCAAGCAATACCAGTCCAGGGTGTTACAACACCTTCTTGATCTCCATTGTAGCATCCTCTACTAGAAGCCCTCTCCATCTGATCAAACACTCTCTGATGACCCTTCTCCTCAGTTTCTACTCCTAAAACTCTAAAACCTCCTCCGGAACTAACTCCAACTGTCCCTCCTCATCCAACTGGGGAAGCTCCTTTGATGTGACAATCAATTTTCCTACTGCCTTTTGAGGCAAGACATGTGGAACACATTATGAATCTTTCTCCCCTCTAGAAGCTATAGCTTGTAAGAAACCTCGCTTACTCAGTGCATGATCCTGTAACGACCATAAAATATGGGCTTGAGCTTCTCGACCCCACTCTTCCTCAGAGATGACTGTCTATAGGGTTGGAGTCTCAAGAAAACCAAATCTCCAACCTCAAAACTGCGCTCTATCCTGTGCCTATCGACACTTATCTTTTGTCGATTTTGCGTCATCTGTAGGTTCTCTTTCAACAACTTGAGAATCCCCTGACTCTCTATGATCCAATCCTTGGCCTTGGGAGCTCTACTCTCCCTGAAGACCAAGTCTACCAAAGTGGGAGCATCATATCTGTACAATGCTAGGAAGGATTTCATACCAATGGACATGTGGAAGGTAGTGTTGTAGCAATGTTCTCCTAAATGTAACCACTTTACCCACGTTCTTGGCTTTCCTCCTACATAGTTCCTCAAATACCCTTCAACCCACTTGTTGACAATCTTGGTCTGCCCATCCTTATGAGGGTGATAGCTAGTGTTAGGTGTCGACTCTGTTCCCACCAACCGAAACAACTCTCTCCAAAATGTCCCTATGAACCGATTGTCCCTCTCACTGGCGATGTTCTTTGGCAACCCATGAAGTCTGAAGACCTTCCTAAAGAAAATATCGACTACCTAAATTGTGTTTTACTCTATTGGTATGGCGTATAAGTGAGCAAACTTTGTCAATCTTTCGACCGCTACATAGATACAATCCTTACCCTAGACCTTGGGTAGATCTGTGATGAAGTCCATAGATATACTCTCCAATTTCTTCTCTGGAATGGGGAGTGGTTGAAGTAGCCCTGTTGGAAGATCATGATCTGACTTGTTCTGCTAGAAAGTCACACACTCACTGATGTGTCTCATAACGTCTTGCTTGAGGCCCTTCCATGAGAACCTCTCTCTGATCTGTCTTTAGGTTTTGAAAAACCCCTGATAGCCTGCTAGAGGTGAATCATGAACTACAGTGAGGATCTTCTTATTAATCCCTGAATCTGGCACCAAGTAAACTCTATTCTTGTAAAATATGACATCGTCAATGACCCTATACTGGTCATCCTGTATATGCCCATCCATCACCTCACAAGCAAACTTGTTCTTGGAATATTCCACTAACAAGTGACATTTCCAATCTGCTGAAATCTCCATCAAAGAATATGTCGCAGGTCTCCACGATAGTGAATAGGCCACAATGTTATTCTTCCCCTTGACATACTTTATGTCAAAGTCAAATTCCTATACCTTCGTCACCCATCTCTGTTGGCACTCACTGAGGTCCTTCTGCTCAAGGAAATACTTCAAACTATTGTCATCGGTCTTGACCATGAATTTGTTGCCCACCAAATATTGTCTGAACTTGCTCAAGGCATGCATGATTTCCAACATTTCCTTGTCATGAATGGAGTACAACCTCTTTGGTTGACTAAGCTTCCAACTCTTGAATACAACGAGGTGTCCTCCCTACATCAAAACTGCACCGATCCCTTCGCCGGATGCGTCACACTCTAGTTTAAATGGCAAGGTGAAGTCTGGTAGTGCCAACACTGGACAAGTTCCCATGAATTCATGTGATCAAAGGCTTCCTGTGATTTCTCAGTCCATATGAAGGCCCCATGCTTGGTAATATTTGTCAGCGGTGCTCTAAGATGAGAAAAACCCTGGACGAACCACTTATAATAGTTGCACAGCGTGAACAAGCTCCTAATTTCTGTCACATTCTTGGGCGTCGGCCAATCCAGAATGGCCCTGATCTTCTCTTAGTGCACCTTTACCCCCTGTGCACTGATGATGTGGCCTAAGTAAAGCAGCTCTGTCATACCAAACTCACACTTGGAATCTTTGGCATATAATGATTGTGCCTCCATGATGCTTAATACCTCATCCAGGTGCCTCATATGCTCTTGCCATGATCAGCTATAGATCAAGATGTCGTTGAAGAAAACTAAGATTGATTTCCTTAACTGATCCCTAAATATATGGTTCATGCAAGACTGGAATGTAGCGGCTGCATTAGTTAGCCCAAATGGCACAACCAGGAACTCGAAGTGTCCAAAATGACATCGAAATGTCGTCTTTTCTATGTCCTACTCCCGGATGCTGATATGATGATATCCAGAGCGTAGATCATTTTTTGAGAAGAAAAAATCCCCATGCAGTTCATCCATAAACTCATCAATGCATGGGATAGGGTATTGGTTCTTGATGGTTTTCTTGTTCAAGGCTCAGTAATCAGTGCACATCCTCATGGTGCCATCCTTCTTCAGAACTAAGACAACTGGAGAAGCAAATGGGTTGTTTCTCAGTCTGATGTGTACCATCACCAACAATTCCTTGATTTCCTTCTCTATCTCATCCTTGAACCTCCTAGGATGATGATAGGGGGGGGGTGATCATAGGTTTGGCCTCCTCCTCCAACTCAATGGTGTGTTCCAACCCCCTATCAGGTGGTATCCCTGGTGGAATTGCCTCAAAGAGATGTTGATGTCATCCCAATAAATTCTTGATCTCTGTATGGTATTGTTGTCGACCTTCTGAATCCTTCTGAGTAGTGATCAAGCATTCTACGACATATGCTACCTCCCCATGTCTAAATATCCTCTCCATCTTCTTGGTTGAAACTATCATGGGTGATCCTATCGACATACCTCTTAGAACAACCTTCTTCCTATCCTGATCTATGAATCCCATTTCCAAGGTTTGGTAGTTGGTAGTGATTTTTACCAAGGTAATCATCCACCGAACTCCTAACACCACATCTGTGTCCGATAGGTCAACCACATAAAATGTGTTTCTCACTATGCAGTTGCCTAACTTCATCTCTAAGTTTGGAACTTTGTCTAGACACTCCATTGTGTGGCCATCTACTACCACAAAATCAAACTCCTCAAACTCCTCTGTCTGAAGTGCCCGTCTCGATACTAGTGAAGCAGTGATGAAGTTGTGGGTGGCCCCACCATCTATCAGGGTGATTTCATGTTTCCCATGAATAATCCCTCTGATACAGAGGGTATCATACCTGGGAACACCAGAAGGGTCACTATGACACCTCCCTTCGTTGGTTTCCTCCTGTTAGCTTGTTTTGGCGGTTGTGGGACTGTTGGTGGATGGGATCCTGGCGGTGTCGATGGTCTACAGGGAGGTTGCTCCTCTGCTGGTGTTGACTTCTCCTCTGAACTAGTGGATCCATTGTCCTGCTCCTCCTCCTCACTGTCCACGATGTCTACTGCTACCTCAATATAGTGAATCTCTCCCTTTCCTATGCACATGTGACCTGGGACCCAAGGATCTCTGCAGCTAAAGCAAAGCTTCTTCCTCATAAACTCTCACCTAGTCTAATCATCCAACTTCTCTTTTCCCTTCCATTCTCTTTGGAATGGCTTCCTTTCTTGATCCGTCTAGGGCACAAATGGTTTGGAGAAAGTTTTAGTTTTTGGCACTAAGTCTGCCAGATCTCGAGTGCGAAGGATGGAATACTGCAAAGTGGGAGGCCTGTGTGCCTTCACCCATCCTCTCAAAGGCTTTGTGAGTCCTTCTGTGAATAGAAATATCAACCTAGGCTCTAATATATCTGTGACTGCCACAGATACCTATTGAAACTCTGTGATGAACGCCTCTATTGTGCCAATTTGTCTCAACTAGGCTAGATTCCTGAAGTGTATCTTGGGATCTTTCCTGTCAAACTTGTCCATGAGCCTATCTGTAAACTCCCTATAAGAGGTGATGCGACTATGACCCGATGTCACTAGTCCATGATACCACCACTCATGTGCCTCACCCTACAAGTGTAAGGTCGCGAAACTGATGTCCTCTATCTTGGTCATCTGGTTGAGCTTGTAATACGTGTCTAGCTTCTGTACCCAAGCTCTGGCGGTGTATTTGGATGATTTGTCGAAAGAAGGGATGGTGAGTTTCCCAAATTTTCAGATGAAATCGAGGTTATTCCCATGCTGTTGTTGTGATCCTCCCCTCTACATATCTCTGGGGCAGTTCCTAAGTGTGAGTCCACAATACTCGACTAAGGTCATGTCCTGATGGAAGTCATGACCCAATGCTGTGTACTCCCTCCTATACTCTGCAATGTCATCGGCATGAGTGGTTTTCCTCTTTGCTATTGGTGGAGGTGTTGCTACCGGAGGTGCCCTCTAGAAACTAGGAAATAAGGGTCTATGAATCCTACTCGCAGAGGTGTATGTGCGAGAGGGTGACTGGGGTCTACTGCCTGCTCCCGAGTTCCCCTGTGCTACATGCGGGACTTGTGTATCTGGGGTGCCCACTCTAGCCAATATATCAACCATCTGTGCCAAGGACTGAGACATGGTATGTAATATACCAGATATAAAATGTATGCATAATAGAAATAAAATGCTAGAATGGCAGAATAACAACAATAGAACAAGAACATTCACCACAATAGCATTGAAATGATAAGAGAATAATAACAGAAATAACACTTTGAATCTGAAAGCAATGTTCACAGGCCTCTTCGAGGGGGAAACCTCCAGTTGAGCAGAGATCTATTACAATAATATTCAAGTTAGGGTTCTCATACCCTCGACTCCTATTTATACTAAAAAGAATCATCTAGAGGAAGATCCTTGTAGAAGCATAAGCTTCTATTAGGTCTTCTTACATAAACCTTATTCTATTGTATTGAACGTCCTTATTAATATTGACCTTTATTGCATACAAATATATTGTTCTACCTATGTGCGGGTTAGGACCCTAACATGTTGGCCCCCTTAAAAACAACCTTGTCCTCAAGGTTTGAGATGAGGAAATTGTTGCAGAATGGTAGCTGGTTCTCAAATGGCATCTGCTGGAGTTGTATCTTTCCACTGGACTAGCACTTCCTTGATGGTTCTCTGATGTAGCAAATGCTCACGCTGGTCCAAAACTGCTTCTGGATGTAGCCAAATGGATCCTTCCTCATCTAATTCTAGAAGGTTGGTTTGAATTTGGCACTTAACTCCAATCACCTTCTTTAAGCAAGAAACATGAAAAACATGATGTAGCTTTGAATGGTTGGGCAAAGATAACTGATAGGCTACTTTTCCCACATGCTTGAGAATGGTATAAGGACCATAAAATTTGGGCGCTAGCTTCTGACAATGCTTGGCCTGGAGGCAATTTTTCTTGTAAGGTTGCAGTCGAAGAAACACCTGATCCCCTTCTGCAAATTGACGTTCAGAGTGACCTTGATCTACTTGTTCCTTCATGCGATTATGTGCCATGACCAAATTCTCTTTGAGTGTACGGAGAATAGCCTCTCAAGCTGTAAGTGTTAGGTCAACCACCTAGACCTTCGAGGCACCTAGTAAGTATGAGAGAACTAAAGGTGGCTTCTATCCATATACTACTTCAAAAGGAGTCATACGTGTAGCTGTATGGTATGAAGTATTGTACCACCATTAAGCTAAGGGTAACCATTGAGCCCACTGTTTTTTCTTTTCCAAGGAAAAACACCTCAAATATGTTTCCAAACACTTGTTGACCACTTTCTTTTGGCTATCAATCTAGGGATGATAAGATGTGCTAAGGTGCAATTCGGTGCCTTGTATCTTGAACAGTTCTTGCCAAAAATTGCTTGTGAAAGTTGGGTCGTGATCAGAAACAATAGAGTGTGGCATGCCATGAAGCTTGAAGACCTGATCCATGAAAATTTGAGCCACCATGGATGTTGTAAATGGGTGTTGAAGGGTGCATAAATGAGCATACTTGGAAATGCGTTCAACAACCACCATGATGACTAATTTATTTCCCAATTTGGGTAAGTCGGTAATAAAATCCATAGAGATATCCTTCCAAATAGCAGGTGGAATCGGGAGCAGTTGTAGTGTGCCTGGAGATTTTACTATTTCTCCCTTGTTCTATTGACAGACATCACATTCAATGACAAAATTACGAATTTCCTGTTTCATACCATCCCAGAAAAAGGAATGTTTGACCCTGTCATAGGTTTTGGTGAACCCGGAGTGCCTTGTAGTGGGTGTAGCATAAAGCTCAGAAAGTACTGTAGATTTAAGCTTTGATTGTTTACTTAAATACAAATTACCTTTGTATCAAATTTCATCATGGAGACAAGAGTACCCTGGGAAAGATGGAGCATTGGACTACAATTGTTGGATCAGCTGCGAACTTTTGGGATCTTATAGCCATTCCTGGCGAACAACTTGGAGCCAATCTGGGACAATGAATGAAAGAGAAAAAATGGATCCTTCATCTTCATATTTGTGGGAAAGTGCATCCGCAACCACATTGTCTTTTCCTTTCTTGTGAATGATCTCATAATCATATCCAAAGAACCTAGTCACCCATTTTTGTTGTTCTCGGGATGAAATGCATTGTTCCAGAAAATACTTGAGGCTTTGATGGTCTATATTAATTTGGAAATGTTGCCCCAATAGATAAGGGTGCCACAGATCAATGACAGGAATAATAGCCAACATCTCCTTTTCATATATGGATTTTCCTAGCTTTCTTTCAGATAGTTTCTTGTTGGTAAAGGCCAAAGGTCGACCCTCTTGCATAAGGATAGCACCAATTCCTTTCCCTGAGCCATCGCATTCCAACACAAATATCTTTGTGAAATCGGGAAGGGCGAGGACTGTAGTGGTTCACATGGCCATCTTCAAGGTTTGAAAAGCTTGGGCAGTGGCTAGAGTCCAATTGACAGAGTTCTTTTTTAGGAGAGTAGTGAGAGGTGCTACAATCTTCCCATAATTCTTAACAAACTTGTGATAATACCCTGTTAAGCCCAAAAATCCACGCAAGCTCTTAAGAGTCTTTGGGTGAGGCCAGTCTTGCATAGCTTCAATCTTTTTAAGATCCACCCTGACGCCAACCTTTCTAACCAGATAACCCAACTATTCTACTTTTGAGGCGTCAAAATCACATTTAGACTGTTTCAGGAAAAGTTGGTGCTGAGAGAATAGATGGAGAACTTGATCCACATGAGAAACATGGTCGGTCTAGGTTTCGCTATAGATGAGGATATCATCAAAGAAAACTAAGACAAAATGGCGGAGAAAAGGATGGAAGACATGATTCATAAGGCTTTGGAAGGTGGAGGGGGCATTACACAAGCCAAAGGGCATGACCAAAAAGTCATAGTGGACCTCATGAGTTCTAAAGGAAGTATTGGGAATGTCTGCCTCTTTCATACGTATCTTGTGGTAGCCCAAATGAAGATCCAGTTTAGTGAAGAATTGGGTGCCACTCAATTCATCCAGGAGGTCATCAATGACAGGAATGGGGAATTTTTCTTTGATGGTAAGTTTGTTGAGGGCACGAAAGTCAGGACACATTCTCCAATAACCTTCTTTCTTTAGGACCATGACCATAGGAGAAGAGTAGGGGCTTGTACTAGGGCCAATAACGCCTACATTAAAGAGTTCCTACACATTTTTCTCAATTTCACTTTTTTGGGAAAAGGGGTGACGATATGGACGGATTTTGGGAGGAAGGCTTCCGGGTACAAGGGGAATGGAATGATCATGAACACCACAAAAAGGAGGGAGTCCTTGGGAAGTGGAAAAGACCAATTGATGTTTAGAAATGATGTCTTGGAGGTCTTATGGGACCGAGGGTGTCTATGTTGCTTGTATGTCATGGAGTTGGGCGATAACACTAGAATGACCTTTTTTGAGCTACTTTTCCATGCGATGGGAACTAATGATCTCAGGTGAACTGGCGGTGATTCCTTGGAAGTTATATTGGTGGCCCTCCTGGTCAAATTGCATGGTTAAGTCTTTAAAATCCGTGAGAATGGGAACCAATGTCCTTAGCCAGTCTGCATCCAACACAATGTCATAACCTCCTATGTCGATAGCAAACATATGGCATTTCAGGTGGTAGTCAACAATTTGGAGACATACATTTTTGTTAGGATATTTAGACACTTAGGAGTTAGTTAAGATCTACTTGGTCTAATATGTCGTTAGGTAAAAGTGTGTTTCTTTAGTATGCATTAGTATGCATTTGTAGTTAGGAAATCCGACGGTCACGATATGTTCCC
>ML781131.1:158873-169265 GCA_009831015.1 Picea engelmannii | reverse complement strand
GGGCCGTGGATGTTTCCCCGTAGGGGTTTTACCACGTGAAAACATCGGTGTGTTGATCTTTGATCTGGTTATGTGAGTGGTTATTGAAGGTGTTCGTCCTCTGTTGGAATACCTGTGTTGTCGAACAATTTTCACAATGCCCTCCACATTTCATGGAACCACCATTGACAATCATGATTTGGAAATTATTGATGACATGGATGTAGCAATGATTTTCTTGGGCAATGAAACAATGAATAAAATTATGGGTGCTGCCACTATCAACCAGAATAATGACCTGCCGATGCTTGATGTAATAGATTAGCTTGACGGTTTGGGGAGAAGAGAAGCCAGTGAGAGCATTGAGGGAAATGACCAGTTCTACTTCGGGAGGGTCTGAGGGAGGGGTTATGTCAATGGATTCAGGTGACTCAGACACAAGGGGAGTTTCTACATCCTCTTACAAAATATCCCCAGAGATGGCCATAAAAAGATTTTGTTCTTTACACTTGTGGCCCGGGAAATATTTTTCATCACAGTTATAACAAATGCCTTTGAGTTGGCATTCATCCATTTCATTCCTGGTCAATTTTTGGATCTTTAGTGGAGCAGAGGAAGTAGTGGGATTTACTGGTTTAGGGTAAGGGATAGAGGGTTTTTGGTTTTGAGAAGATATAACCTCTTGTTCTTATTTATCTCTTTTAGTAGCCTCCACCCAACTCTGAGGCCGAGCCATGAGGACATGGGACCGAATCTCATTGTTGAGGCCGGTGATAAAACACTCTTGGAAAAATACATCAGACATGCCCTTTGTTCTAAAATCCAGTTGCTCAAAGGCAACTATAAAGTCTTCCACTGTTACTAATTGTTTCAACTTTGTCAAATGACCCAAATGGTTGGTGTCAGTGTCGAAGCATTCATAAATCTCTGCCACAAAGTGTGTCCAAGCAATATACCCTTGACGAGAGGTTTTTCTCCATTTCCACCATTGCCACGATTCTTAATCTAGATGGAGAACACCATACTAGAGTTTGGCCAAGTCATTTGTAATTCCGTATAAAGAGAAATAATGTTCCGTTTGGGTTACCCAACCAGTGGGGTACGAGCCATCAAATTTGGTCACATCTACTTGCAACAGGCATAGGTCATGTTGAAAGTGATGGTTCTGAGAGTTATTGGAATGAGAGGAATGGTCACCTTCAAGATGTGGAGGTGAGGAAGACAAAGGGTTATCTGTAGGGATATGCAGTTTGGTGCAAAGTGTCGAAAAGACTGATTCAAGATGGGTGGTGATGTCATGTTTGATTTCCTCCATTGAGGACTGGATGGTGGTATTGATGGCGGCAACATTGGCACTGAGTTGTTTAACTTCTTTTTGGGTTTTGATGAGACCAGATTGCAAGGTGTTGAATCGAGCTTCCAAGTCTTGGCTATGGGTATGGGTGATGAGGATGCGAGAACTGAAAAGGAGTGGGCGAAGTAAACATTTTTTCCGAAAAATGATATGGATGAATGGTATAAGGGTGAAGATATGAATCCAATGGAATAGGTCTAAAATAATGGTGAAAAATTTTCTAGACTTTTTTTTTTTATTTTTTTTATTTTTTTTACACCTGTAGAGTTATACTCTGGTCTGAAGAATACTACAGAGAGAAAATGCCCAAACGCTTAACTAGAAATAAATGTGTATTTACTTGGCAACCCAAACATAGCTGGATGACAATAGATCTTGTATGTTTTAATTTGTTTATGTTTCTTTCCCCAAGTGTTAGGTATTCAAGGGTTCCATAGAAAAGGGTTTACCCTGTAATACAACTCTCTGATATACGTGTGGGGTCCAATAGTAGTACTCGGCCAAATATCTTAGGGAAATAACTAAGGAGGATAGACCGTACCCTTAGCCATACTACCTGACTACCCAGGTACTAGAGATTATCTTCCCAAGTGTTGTTCTTAGTGACACTATAGCAGTCAGCTGGTCGATCGGTTTATCTAAAGAGGGCTTAAGGTAATCTAGTCCAATCCATACACAAGTCTTTCTGATGCACTACCACTCGAAGGGGTACCAACAGGGGCTACAAGGGTGGCCAACATATGTGTGCTTTAGTACCACTTGTATTTCCTGCATGTATGAATCCCTCAACCGTGGGTTTATGCACGTAATGACAGATCTCTATGGCTTAAAGACACTCAAATACGTCTCTACCCTGAAAAAATAAAATTAACCCACACTTTCTGCTGATGAAAGTGCTCTGATACCACTTGTAATATACAAGATATACAATGTATGCATAATAGAAATAAAATGCTAGAATGGCAGAATAACATCAATATAACTAGAACATTCACCACAATAGCACTGAAATGATAAGAGAATAATAACATAAATAACACTTTGAATCTGAAATCAATGTTCATGGGCCTCTTCGATGGGGAAACCTCCAGTTAAGGAGAGCTCTATTACAATAATATTCAAGTTAGGGTTCTCATACCCTTGATTCCTATTTATACTGAAAAGAAGCATCTAGAGGAAGATCCTTCTAGAAGAGGAAGCTTCTATTAGGTCTTCTTACATCCACCTTATTCTATTTTATTGAAAGGACTTATTCATATTGACCTTTATTACATCCAAATATATTGTTCTACCTATGTGAAAGTTAGGATCCTAACATGGTCCATTGACTAGCTAACATATCATTGATAACTTGCATGAAAGCTGCCTCTGGATCTACGGGGGCCTTGCCCCTGGCCTCTGTTCACTCATATATGTCTCCTAGCATCCTCTCTGCCTCGTGCTCAGCTTCACGCTCTGCCCTTCTCTCTGCTTCTCTGTGTGCCTCTTCCTCTTCCTCTGAGCTAGGAGGAAAAGGGGGAAAATCAGGCCTATGCCTTCTTTCCTGATGCTTGTTTTAAGTGACATATTCATCAGCTACATGTTCACGTCCCTCTGGATCTTCTGATACACTCATTATCTTTAGTCACAGGCTGGAAGGACTAAACATATAATACCACTGTAATGTTCCTAACTTGGATAGTCTAGGAAACACTGCTAATGTGTGTGTAGGATCAAAGGTTTACAACATATAAATGATCATACAAATAATAAACATGACAAAGGACTGCAAATTTTTTATTATGATATCTCTATGGATTAAAAAATGGCCGAATGCATCTGAATAAACTGACGATACTCGACTAGATCAACAAACAAAGGATCTTAGCTGCCAAAATACAAATAAGCAATTGCGACTGAATAAAATAACAACACTCGGCTATATCAAAAGACAAAAGGATCTTAGCCGGAATACAAATAAGAAACTAAAAGATAATACCCGGAATATGGGAGCATTGTAGAATCAATGAAGAATGATGGAAGACCTGAACGATCTTCCGGTGACTAGGGTGTGTCTTTCCACACCAAAATTAGCCAACTGGTGTCTTCCTCCTGGAATACATTGAACTATCTCTCCTGAGATGTGCATCTTCTCCTCAATGACAAGTTGTAATCTGCATAATAATGAATTAGGTCGCTGGCCCTTCTTTTATAGCTTTCCAAAACCCTAAATCGTGTTGAAACCCTAATTCACTATTGACTTCCAAAACCCTAAATCACTCCTAAAACCCTATTTCATTGTTGACTTCTATTTTTAGCTCATAATGACTTAAAAGTGATTTTAACCCTTTTTATTTCAATGTCACTTTCTGAATATAACACCTATGACTGGAGTGACCTCTAGTAACCTTGTTTACCCCTCTTTAGCCTTGGATATAGTCTAACAGGGCGATTTAGACCATTAAACCTCCTCTCTGGAGCTCCTATTTGGAAAGGGACATTACAATAAACCCCTGCCATAGGATATCCACTAGAAGCCTCAAGTAAGAACCATGGTAGGGACCCTGAGAAAAGTGGTATGGACCCCTAGTTAACTAGATTATCAAATCCCCATGATATCAAAAGGTCTCATTATGAAGGCCTTAACATTCACTCGATACCTGATATCTAGTGGGATAGGATTCTAGCACCCGTTTCCACCCCTTTCTTTGAAAATGAGAGAAAGAATGATGTCAACATGACATGTATTGGGTGCCAACATGGCAGTCAGGGTGCCATGGGGATGAAATTTATTATTGTTTGGTTTATGGGAAAGTTGAGTGTGGAACTGAAAAACTGCTAAAAATAGTAAGTTGCCAGAAGATTGTTTTGAGCCAATTGGAATAGGTGGGTGGCCACTGATATCCACATGGATCAATCCTCCGTTCTTAGGAACAAATGGTATACATTGCATTGATTTCCCTGGGGAGAGGGGGAAGCATTTTCTAAATCTGGACCTTGGTGAGATGCTTTCCTTGCTATAGAATTTTCATTGCTTGGTTTGTGGGATGTTGTCAAGAACCGGATGAGATGACTGTGTGTAGAAGGAATAGTTTTTATTTGCTTCAATCTTTTTGACCCACTTCTGTTGGATAGAAGGTGCTTGGACTGAGGCTGTAGTGGTTGTAGTGTCCTTATGTTCACCTTTTGAATAGATTGTGAAGAAGTTGAATTTTGTAGTATGATATACTACCTTGCGAATTTTTTTAGGTGGGACAGTAGTCAGAACTACCTCTAGTATCCTGTAGAGAAGACCCCCCAGAGTAACAATGAGACTACAAGGTAGAGACTCATAAATATCATATAACTTCCACATATATTGTTGGCCCAAAATAACATCATAGACATCCATCATATGAACATCACATATTACCTCAACCTTGAAGGCTTGGATACCGTATGAAAATCGACAATGTTGGCTGACATGGACATCTCATCCTTGGTGAAACCACTTGATGTTGTATGGTCGCGGGTGTGGTGTTGTCGACAATCCCAACTATTTGATGACATCTACTAAGATGAGGTTCTTCTGGCTTTCACTATCAACAATAAAATGTAGTAGGGTCCCCTTCACCCACATGATCTGTGAATGAAACAGGTGCTCCCCCTCTTCAGGATCTACTAGTTCTCCTAGTTGAATTATTGTAGTCATGATAGTAATAGTGGGGTCTGTGTCGATCCACTGTCTTCTCCCATTAGTTTATGAATTATATTATGAATGAGGATTCATCTCATTTTCTTTGATCTCAACCACCAATGATTGTTTTGAGAGACATTCATCAGTTTCGTGCCAGGGGATTTTGTGGAAATCGCACCACTTTCCAGTGTCTTTCTTCGTCTTTCTGCTACCATTATTTTCTTCTGTCTTGGACTATTTTTCTGATGGATTCTTGTTAGGGACATATTTACCATATTTCGTTTGTTGTGGATTTGAATACCTGAACTCCCGCTTGTTCTGGTACTTAAATTTCTACTCGATTTTAACAACATATTGATAAGTAGCACCCAATGATGATATGTCCAAAAAATCCATTTCAGTTTGGATATATATGTGTACAGCCCCATGGTATTTCAGAACCATATGTCACTAATAGTATTTGACACCCATATTTGTGTGTAAGGTATGGAAGGTATTGGTGAACTCTGGCACTGCTTGGCCCCTCTCTTTTCGTAGTGTGCTCCATCTCATGTATTGGTCATCATAGTTTCCAACAAGGTAATATTGTTCCTTGACCACATCCACAAAAAAATCCTAAGTGGGATCGGTCCCATATATTCCAGAGTCCTTTGTGGAACTTTTCTCCCAATAATTTTCCCACCAATGTTTGACATGGGAGAGATCCTGAAAGAGTGTGAAGGTGATATTTTCCCTATTAGGTAAATTATGAACAAAGAAATAACCTTCTAGAAGATTTAACCATTGTTTTAGGGCACCCACATCTACTTGTCCTTCAAATATGAGAATATCAAAACTAACTTGTACCTTCAAAGGAGAGGTTCCTCCAAAGTGGTCGCTTGAAGAATATGTTCCTGTTGTTATCGACATGCATTGAAGGATGTGGGAAAAGTTCTCCATCATTTCGTTCCTTTGTTGTGTGAGAGATTTCTCAAGTAATAGATTAATAGAATCTCCTACTCTGTATTTTTTATTTTCTTCCACCATGGAGGGTTTCTTAGGCATGCGAGAGACATTATCCTCAAGAGATACAATCTCGAGACCCAACCTTCTATATTCAGACCTCGTCGAGGACATGCACTGAAAAACGATCAAGAGAAGCCTGCTCTGAAACCATTGATCCAGATTATTTTTGAAAAGGAAATAAAGGTTGAGATATAACAATGAAATATATAGAAATATTGTGAGATATACATAAATGTTTCAATAGACACAGAGGTATAGTAATACACAATTCCTATTAATGAGTGAAATGTACAAAATTGTAGAAATATAGAGTGAAAGACTCGTTAGAATGGTGGAAACTTTTCTCTGAGAACAGATGTGATGACTACTCATATTCAAAAGAAGATGATTTTTACAATGAGGCTCCAAAGGCCTTTTTAAAATGAATAAAATCTAAAACCGTAACCCCGAAATATGAAAAGCCAACATTTTTTTGGACCGCATTTTGAGTAGTTTGATGTATCAACTTCCTGGGGGCGTAACTTTGGCATATGATATTTGTTTGGGGCGCATGATAGCTAGTTGGAAAGGTATCGATGAGAATATTAATTTACGGGGATCAATTAGAGCCACCTAAAATCATTTAGGTTCTATATCATGACAAACATTTTTTAGGCCCTCAAAATGGTCCCAGAAGTTTAGGAACCGAAAACTGCTAAAAATAGTAAGTTACTAGAAAACTATTTTAATCCAATTGGAATAGGTGGGCGGCCATTGATATCCACCTCAATAAAATGTTGAGAATATGTATGAGTTCAATTTTACCTGGGGGACTGATACGCTAGTGGGCCAATGCTCCAGTGTGTCGATTCCATGGTGGGTAGGTGGTGCAGACCCCCACCTCAGCAGGGTCTACTGACCTTCCAGTCTAAGGATCATTCCAAATCCTTGAACCAGATTAGCTCTTCGATTCCCTACTATAATCCCATGAACAAAATACACAAGTCCTATTGTGAAAATATGCCTTCGCGAACAAACACTGGGCGCAAGTTCCCTCCACGTGACCATCGATTGTGACCACAAGCCTATCTAAAAGACGTTTCATGATTTCACGAGTCGGGTATTTGTATGTGACCCACCTTGACTCTTTCAATCTCTGAAATCCTGACAAGGCCCTAGCGCATGCTAGCTCCTCCCTTATCCTCCATCCATATGAATCCTCGCTATGACCTGGGGCCAAACCTCCAAGCACGTTGAGATTTTGCATATCGGGAACTCCCGATGTAGATTATCAACTCCGTTCGCCCAATGTACGAACTCTCGATGACCAATTATGCTAGATCGACGATCCTCATTTCCTCACGATCTGACGGTCTAGATCCCATTGAGATTTTGTGATTCGTGAACCCCAAGAACGGTTCCTCTATGCTATTCTCACTCCTAAAATGTCGATATTTCAAAATTCTCCCTGGACAATCAACGATCCAGATCTCTCCTTGATTGACGACTACGATCAACTCGCGAATTCCCATGGTTTTCCCCTTTGAATTCTCTAATGTGTGAGTCAGCGAAATGTTGAACGCTCACCACATGTCCCTTTCGATGGACAATCCTGATGATTTCGGGACGCCACGTTTTACAAAGTCGAAATACTTTTCACCTCAGATATTCCGATACCCAATCCTATGAAATCTTCTGCCACCTATCCTCTGACGATGGATGGTATTGATCTTGTCGAAACTTCAGGACTTCACAAAGTCCACTGTACTATACACTATCAAAGGGTTTAACCCTTGTGCACCTTCCTCCAAAATCAATGGCCATTAGTCCACACACTCCCAGATTTTATGGCTGAGATTTGTTTCCTCCTACGCGCTCTTCTAGGTGTCTGGACGTGAGACTCAATGCTCTATATCTCTTCTCCTACAGTTGATCTAACGATAGATTATTCTCATCCTCCTGAGCTATGAATTTCGCCCTGACTTGGAATATTTCCAAAATTTCAAATCCCTCAACCTTTGATTCCTTTGTGAGCTCAATGACTTGGGTCTCGACTCCCTCTTTCCCTCCTAAGCTCGGTTCACTTGTGCTCCATGTGCAACTTCGTCCTTCCTCTCCTAAGCTTCTTCTTGGCTTGGACCTCAAAGTGCCTCGTCCTTCTACTTCTTTCTACAGGAACCTTGTACACAAATGTAATATTCCTCTTGAGCTTACAAACTTGAAACAATTCACTTCCCTGTACAGTCCTTTTGCTCGACCGACCTTCAACTCCTCAGACCTCAAATTTATTTGTCCCTTCTGTCCCTCAAAGAGATATAAATTCCCTCTTGGCAACTTATACTCAAGCACTCCTTATTGAGCCTGCAAAGTATTCAACAACTTTGTAAGTGCCTTCCTCCTGGAAATTTTCCTTATATTTAAACTCAAAATAGAGTTATTCTTCTAAACTCTTTTCACTTGCTTGTTTCCCTCCTGGCAAAGCTTCCCAAAATTCTCAGTGATTTTGTTTTCTCTCTATGCCCTCCTCTACATAGTCTCACCTCCAAAGTATTCAGTAACTCTGAGTCTTCTCCCTTGAGTTTATGATTCCTTTGGTGCACCCTCCCATCAAGTTATTTCCTAAATTCCACTGAACTCATATGTGCACTCTTTGCAATGGCTCATAGATTCTTCAACACTCTGTCATGCAACCCCTTGCATTAAGCCACAAAGAACCCAGACTCAAATCAGAAAACCCACAGATAGAAAATTTTGTCTATCCCTGTAGATGGAACCTATCATATACATCTACATCATAAAATAACACATAGATGACATTCATTCATAACCACATAAACACACAAAGAATATCGTGCAGGAAAAATTCCTCTTTGTATTAATATGAATGTTCGGTTACAATATGGGTGAGCTCGGACTGCGACAAAGTCTCAACTCTCTCTTTCCTCTCTTCTATTCTAATTTCATCAGCCTTCTAATGAATATAGATACAAAATATATTTTTACAAAAGAGGGTGTTAGCATCAGAAGTCACTCCTGGATTGCTTACAGGAGCAGAGCCTGACACCCATCAGTTTAATGTCACGATTTGTTTGAAAGAGGTGATCAAATGGAAGCAAACTCGGAACAGTCGTCTCAACCCAGGAACTAGGCCAGGCATGCATGGGTGAGTGAGGTCTTAGATAAACTTCAAACAGTGAGTTGTAGTATGGTAGTGAGTAGGGGGAAGACTTGCATGAGAAAAGTGAAAAGGTCTATCATAAACATAAGGTTTGTAACAGGCTGAAGAAGAAAGCATTCGAACACAAGATCCTTTCACATTCAAACAAAAAAGACCAAAGAATACAATAATGTCACAACAAATCCTTTATCATAACATAACTGCAACAATCCATGCGAATCATTCGATCATGAACTCTCTGATATGAGATGAAACCATAGATGGAAAAGGGAGAACTATTTGTCATAAAACAAGAAATCTCAAACACAGATACACAACCCAGAGAACTAGGATGTTTGTTGAAACTTTACAGTCTGGAGCTTAGCTCTACCATCGATAGATACCAAAATGGCGGAAACGCCTTCATATACTCAGAACAACAATAGCAGCAAAATCAAGACACTGCATTGAAATCTTTGCGTCTGCACAACCCAGAGAACTAGGATGTTTGTTGAAACTTTACAGTCTGGAGCTTAGATCTACCATCGATAGATACCAAAATGGCGGAAACGCCTTCATATACTCAGAACAACAATAGCAGCAAAATCAAGACACTGCATTGAAAGATTTGTGTCTGCATGTCTTTCTGACAGTCAACCTCTGAAAGATCATGCAACTTATGTCAGATGCAATCTAACTCTTTGACAGTTCCAATGGTGAATCGACGTGCCTTAAATTCATTGCTGTGCTTTCCCTATTAAGGCGGAGGCGATGTCTAACCACCACCAACCGTTTCAATAACTGCTCATCGAGATCGAGGATGGCCCGGTGAACTCGGCACCTTCAGGACGTGGAGGGCCTCCCGCGCTGCCACCTGGAATAATTGACTGGCTTAAAGAAGAGGCATGGAGGTCAGCGCGAAGGATGGGGCACATGACGGGAGTGGTGGCGTCGGATCATGAGGGCGTGAAGGAAGTGGCGAGGTGTGAAAAGGGCGACAGAGGAGGGCACATGGAGGAAGAAAATAGGCAGAAGGGGGAGAAGATGAGAGATAATGGACTTTCTCGTTGGCAAGAGGCTGATGTGGAAAGGAGCAGGACACATGTCAAGGGACGAGTGGATGATGAGGAGGAAGGAGGGCCACACGGACCAAAGAGGGGAGGTGGATGGACGACACACGGCAGCAGGAGAAAAGTGATTCTGGAAGATGACATGACGGGAGAAGGGCCCACGCAGGCTAAACACAGGACAACTGAGAATGAT
>ML781131.1:119780-150291 GCA_009831015.1 Picea engelmannii | reverse complement strand
TCCCTCCAAGATACCTACTTTCATTAATTTACATTGAATTACAATCAAGGACTATCTAGTCCAAATCGGATCTAGATCTTCATCAACCTGTCAACCATTAAAGGCTACTTCATCTCTTTCCTACACAAATACATCTATGTGGCTCTTGCATCCTTACAAACATTTAATTATAATTTAAAATTTGAAAATGAGAGGGATGGCACCTCTCCCTTCCTTGAATGTGCACTATATGTGTTGTATAGTTGGAACATTGTTGGTTTGGATACCCTATAATATAGGATATTGGAAGAGTGTTAAGAGATAGTGAATAGCGAAGAGTCAAGGGCCGATAGGTCGAGGTTATCGATGGTCCAAGTTGTTGGTGCCACACTAACATCCATGTTAGTAGCCGCATCCATTCCAGATGTGCCACACATAGATTTTTAGGTGACGTGGAGCCACATGGGTGCCATGTGGTGGTGTGGTGGTTTTGGCCAATGAAGGCCTAGAAAACTTTAGAAGGCCATAATGTTTTATCCAAAGATCGATTTTGATCATGGTTACTTCGTTGGAAAGTTCTCGATGAGAAAAATCCATCCATGAGTTTCATTTAGAGAAAAGAGTCAAAGTTAAGAAGAGGAAATTTCGACACGCCACTAGCCTAAGGGTTAGGGGGTTGGGTGTGTTACAAAGTGGTATTAGAGAATAGCTTTGAATAATATTCCTAGATGGTCTGGATATCAAAGACCAGACTAGTATATCAAGGCTAAGATGATCCTATTGGAAAGTGTTTTCTACCTTAAAAAGTTTTTTTATTATCTGCATAAGATCCTTGAGAAGGAGAACAATTTTATTGTTTCTTATAGCATAAAATTTACATGTTGATTTGTAGGAGAAGAATTATATTGTTTCTTTGTTAGAGTGATAGCTAATCCTATAGGATTAGGAATATGATGACATGCATTGATGGTGAAAATCTAAATATAATGAATTGGAATTGAAAAATCCTTTTATAGGGATGCATAAATCCAAAAATGAATGAACTAGATTGTTGTAATGTTGTCAATATGTATATGGGTTGATAGAATCTTGGCAATTATAATTGTTGTTTAAATAAAAGATTAATCTGTATATGTAGAATTCCTCATGTTTAGAGGACTAATGGGAATTTTTAAGGTCAATATTCTTGACTGATAATGATTGAAACCCCTTGTTGGGATAATATATTTAAGAAAAGTAAAATGGAGTCCTTTAGATTGTTTCTAGTCTTCATAAAAGAGGTAAAGTGATATGGGCATATGAGAAAGTTTATGAGATCGTACCTGTATTAAAGAAAAAATGAATATTCCTATTAACCTAAAGGAATGTCTATGCATGTAAATGCAAAAGGCATACAACTGTAATACATATGCACTGTAGGCATAGGTAAAATACTTGGTGCAAAAGGTTATGTTATAAAGAATATGGAAATGATTGAGTATGTGTATAACATGCATATAGACTGAGAATAACCCGTGGTTGGTTGTAAAGTACAGAGTGTTAATGGGACATTTTGGTTAATGATGAAATGATATTAGTAAGGGAGTAAAAAACATGGATAAAAAAGTGGATAATGCTACTTCTTATAGCCTTGTGGAGATAAGGCAAAGGATCAATAAGTATTTGTTTTAAATTTTGGTAAAGGGAGTGCTTTGGAATTCCCAGAAGACCACTAGACTAGATAACATCTAGAGGGGGATGATAGCCATATAGGTATGTCTTAGTATGCTCAAGTAACAGTCAGAGGGAATTTAGGAAATAATTTCATCGGTAAAGGTATGTTGACCAAGAATGGTTTGAGATGTGAAGAGAGATAGGGATTTGCATTTTTCTATCCTGGGTAATACTGTAATTACCTATTTGTATTTTCTAATTTTTGAGATTCTCTTATAGAATATGAGAAATAGTGATCTCTTTCTATTTGTTGCCATGTAAAGGAGGAAATGTAATCCCTATAAGACTTGTGATATGAATTGTTGTAACACCCCAGGAAAGGATGATGTTTAAAGTTTAAATTACCAATGTGTATGAATGACAAGGAAAAAGGTGCAAGCAATGAACTTGCCTAATCACACACACACACACACACACACTTGAATGCATGGTATGATTGCCTGAATAAGTGATCTATGAGGCAAGATTTATACTTTCCAAGATTAGATAATTCTATGGATACATATTTAACTCTGTTTTGAAGAGTTATGATTGTTTTGCTTGAATACTAGCTTGAGGAGGGTGTACTCCAATTCCTCAGAAAGAGCTAGTATAAAATGTTGAAAGAGTAGCTAAGAAAGAATGCTTTGATGTTATGAATAGAAGGAAATATGATTATGCCTATGGAAATTGCAAGTAATTGATTGAGGGAAATTGTGAGATAGATGAATTTAAGTAAATGTGGACCTGAAACTGTAAAGTGCACTAGTGATAGACACGCATGTTATGTTGATTGATATGGTTAAGTGAATGAAAAAACAATATTAATGAAATATGATAGGAAAATCATACATTTTAGAATGTATAATATGAATGAATAATAAGAATTCATGCCCATATTCTTTCGGAATAATTGGGTAAGTAAAGGAAATAATTCGGTTGATGCTAACTCATGGATTGAGATCATTTCAAGTAATGATGGATATGGAACAAGATAGAAGCATGTTGAATACGTTCCATGAAGAGGAACTATGTGGAGACTCTGTCAGGAGAACATATCCATAACATTAATGACTTCTCAAAAATTGGGAAGTGGCCTGCAAATCCTATTTGTATAAGACTCTTGCATTTCATTTTAAAACATAATCCTTGACTGGAAGAATTTCATAGGAGAGGAACTTCACAATATTGAATCTATTTGGTAAATGTGCAGAATGCACTGACTCATAATTAAATTGTGAGATAATTTTAATGTTGTATTATTTTGTTGCATCTGGGAAAGGTCAATACGAACTTGACTGAAACTACTCAAAGAATGGAGAAGGCAAATCCCAAAAGGGGAAACATTGTAGAAGCAAATAAGGAGAAAAGTAGGAACACTTGTGTCACTCTAAAAGTCTGAGTTACTTAGTAGAGTTGCATGATTTAAAAGAATAGTTGTGAAAGAAAAGGAAAATAAACTTATAAATATGTTTAAATAAATGATCTTGGTTAACCCATGTTATGCAAAGGTAGAGAGGCATTGGAAATAGTTCAATTAAGCTGAAAGTTACAAATTGTGCAAAGGAGTTGGAAAGGTGGAAAATCCCTTGACTCCTTTTGTAATGTTCCCCAACCCATTTTTTTTCTTGGAACACTAATTGTTGATTGTTTTTCATGTTTTCTTATGTATTTGCAGGTTTACTCATGAAGATACACATTAAAGGTTTACTTGATGTTTCTCAAGCATTGGAATAATAGATCTGAAGCATATAATAATAAACAAGACATGATACACAAATAACACCAGTAGAGAACCAATAATGTCAGATATGACCTTTATTTAGATAGTAGAGATATCCCTTGCACAAATTATTTGCAGATTTGGAAGGAAACCCCAATAATATCAAAATGGGCTTCCAACTGATACAATAATAAGAAATATAAATATAATAGCCTTCCAAAGGCTATCTGAGAAGATATATAAGCCTCCAAAGGCTAACAACATGCAAGATAAGATTGAATATAAGAGAACCCCATCAATCTAATGTAGAACCCCTCCAACTGGCTGAGTTGCACCCTTCTCTCGGTGTTGATGAACCCTCGAGTTTCGTCTCTCCTCTTTCTGAGCTCCAAATCCCTCCAAACTCTCCCAGAAGGTAGATCGGGCTAGTAGAATCCATCAGGCCAAGTCTCAAGATGAACGAAGAAGTCATGCTCCTCCAACTGAGCAAACCCTCTGCTGGGTTGCACCCTCCCGGTTTGACTGGATCAATGAGATTGTGTTATCCCTTATAGGAGCATCCAAATGCCACCAAAATATCCTATATTGTATATTGGGCCACTACTAACATGCTGATTAAATCTCAAGACAATTTATGAAGATCCGGTCCAACAAAACAATGATAACCTCTTCTTGCAATGTGCCCCTCTCTCCTCCAATTTGTGCCAAGCTTGAGGAAATAAACTTCCAGGATAATCTCCTTCATAATAGACAAAGAATGATTCTAGGGACCATACAAACAAAACATAGATACTCCTTTTCAAAGAAGCCTCCTCCTTTCTCCATATCAAATCAATATCCTCAAGGTGGTGTGCCCCCCTAGCTAGAAACCCCCTAGGTTGTGCGATAGCCTAATTTTTCCTATATATCGAATGCCCGCAACACTGTAGAATGGTGTGGGAGGATTATTTCACCTTCATGACCAAGCCTAGATTAAGAAAGGTGGAATATTTCACCATCGAGTGGATATCTAGGGTTTTCGACTCAAAGCCCTCAAAATTGCTTGTTCTCAAGAGCTCCAATGCAAAATAAGATAATAATCCATAATTCCTTATAAGTGTTCCCTTCCCTTTCATCTATAGATCCATTCTATTCATATATTGAGTTAGTTAACCCATAGGGTTAAATATTAACTTTAACTCACATCTTATTTTCTTTCATTGAGTTATCTTTTTTCACACAAAGTCAACTCTGTAATATAATGTTATGTTTAAGAAATTTCTTCTGGTTTAATTTGTCCCCAGTATGCCTGATACTATAGTCTAGTGGGGATAGCTATACTATTGAGTCTCTCCAGACCTCTTCATCAAGAGGTGTGGGACATTCCAATCTCCCCTGCTAGAAATTTCTTTCCCACAAGCAATTTTGGACCTGTCTCCTAGATCAACTATTCCTCTTCCTAAGTGTCATCCTCCATGGGTAGGTTCTTCCACTTAACCAAATACTCTTTGATGCTTCTTTTTCTCAACTTCTCCTCCCTAAATTCAAGTATCACCTATGGCATCAGTACCAATTGTCCTTGTTCATCCATAGGTGGCAGTTCCTCTATAGGAGTGATATGCTTGGAAATGGCCCTCTTCAAACATGAAACATGGATGACATTGTGTATGTTGTTGCCCTGTGGTGGATCCAACTCATATGCCATCGACCCTACCCTTTTGTTGAATATGTATGGACCAAAAAAATGAGGTTGGAGCTTCTCTTCTCCACTTATCTTAATGGAAGCCTGCTTGTATGATTGAAGCCTCAAATAAACCAAGTCATAGACCTCAAAGGTGAACTCTAACCTGTGTTTGTATGCCTATACCTTCTCTTTATTCTATGCCCTTTATAGGTGATCCTTAAGTTCCCTTAGTATGTCTTGACTCTGTTGAATCCAGTCCTAAACCATGGGAGCTCTGCTATCACCAAAAGAAATATCTATAAATGAGAGGGGGTCATAGCTATATAAGGCCCTAAATGATGGCATACCAATGTACATATGATGAGTGGTGTTGTAACAATATTCCCCCAAGTGAATCCATTTAACCCATGTTTTTTGTTGCCCTACCACATAATTCCTGAGGTAGTATTCAACCCATTTGTTGACTATCTCTGTCTAGACATACGTCTATGGGTGATAGATGGTACTAGGTGTTAGGGTCATACCTACTAACCTGAAGAGGTCCTACCAAAATATGATCATGAACCTGTTGTCCCTATCACTCATTATGGTTTTGGGAAAACCATGCAATCTAAAAATGTCCCTGAAAAATAGGTTTGCAACATGTGTTGCACTGTAATATGTGGCAATGGCCAAAAAATGTGCAAATTTTGTCAACCTTTCCACCACGACAAAAATGAAGTCTTTTCCCTGAGCCTTGGGAAACCCTGTGATGAAATCCATAGATATGATTTCCCATTTGTGCTTCAGAATGGGAAGTGGTTGTAGTAATCCTGTTGGGTGAGTGTGTTCATCTTTGTTGACCTATAAAATGTTTCACTCCTTGATGTGGCTCATCATATCTTCTTTCAAACCCTTCCAGGAAAACCTCTCCTAGATCTGTCTATATGTATTGATGAATCCTTGATTCCCTACTACTAGTGAATCATGGAATTGTTGTAGCACCTTGGTGTTAAAGGTTGATTCATGAACCAAGAAAAATCATCCCTTATAGTATATGATATCATCCATGATACATAAATTGTCATCTTGTACATGCCCATCCATCACTTCACATGCAAATTTTTTTTTTGAATATTCCACCAAGAGGTGGGCCTTCCAATCCACTAAGATATCGATCATGGAAGAAAATAATGGTCTTGTGGATAAGGCATCTCCTACCACATTATTTTTTCCTTTGACAAATTCTATGTCAAACTCATAAGCTTGTATTTTGAAAGCCCACTTATGTTTCCTTTCATTAGAGTCCTTCTGATATAGGAAGTAGTTTAGGCTTTGGTGATATGTCCTCAGGACAAATTTTTCCCTAACTAAATATTGCTTGAACTTAACCAATGCATGCATGATGGCTAGAATTTCATTATCATAGATGGTGTAGAGGAGTTCATGACCTCTCAATTTTTCATCTTTCATAGATAGTAGAATGCATATTCTGCATAATTACTACTCCAATTCCTTCCCCCGAGGAATCACACTCTACTGTGAAGGGTTTTGCAACATCTATTAGGGTCAATAATAGAAATTTACTCATCACTTTCTTCATTTTTTTGAAGGTTGACTATGCTTTTGGGCTCCAATTGAATGCCCCCTTCTTGGTTAAATCGATCATAGGTGTGCAAATTTGAGAGAAACCTTTGACAAACCTCCTGTAGTAGCAAAAAATGCCCCAAAACCCATTACACTCTATGAGTTTACTAGGTGTGCGCTAGTCAAGTATAGCTTATATGTTTTCTTGGTGTACTTGTGGCCCCTTCACTCCAATGATGTTTCCTAGATAAAGGACCTCTGCCATTCAAAATTCACATTTGGATTCCTTAAGATATAAGGATTTCTTCATATGGATTTTATGTGGAGAATGAAATGAATATAGATTTTTAACACGTGTTGAACACAAAATAACAGAGATATAGTAAAATTGGTTTTCTATTCAATAAGGAAATAAGCTGAAACTGTAAAATGAAGCGGAAATAAGCTTGTTGGAATGGTGGCAGCTTATCTCTGAGAAGAGATGTGATGACTACACTCATTCACAATAAGAGGATTACAATGAGACTCTAAAGGCCTTTTTACAATAAAGAGGAATTCCAAAAACCATAGACATCCAAAAACCTAACCCTAGGAGATGAAGTGCCAAAAGTCATGTGGGCCCCATTTGGGTAAGTTAGTACATCAACTTCCCGGGGACATAACTTTTGCATACAATATCCCTTTTAGGCACATGATAGCCCATTGGAAATGTATCATCGAGGAGATTCATTTTGGTGTAAATATGGAAGGGACCTCTATATTTCTTACCATTTTCCCAAATAACATCGTTTAGGGCCTCAAAACGGCTCTAAAAGGGAAAAACTGCTAAAAATAATAAATTACCAAAATCACCAGAAAACTGTTTTGATCCAATTGGAAAAGGTGGGTGGCAACCGATATTGAATTGGATCAATCCTCCCTCCCTAGGAAGAAATGTTCTCCATTGTGTTGAGTTCCCCCATTGGATGGGGAATTTTTTGTTGAATTTGGCCCCAGGTGAGCCACTTGCCTTAGTGCAGGAGCTGCCCTTCTTTGACGACTCAATAAAGATGAATCCTTTGCTATTGGGTTCCCTTGATCCATGTGTCCACAATATGATCATTTTATGAATTGTGTATGCATTCGGGGTTCATCTCTATTGGTGTCATATGTTCTGCTACTTCTGAGGTGTCTAATAATTGTGGGAAATAAGGGTGAAGGAGATCCACGTTGAGCACTAGGTGTAGGCCAAGGAAAGGAGGAATGTTGAGTGAAAAAGAATTATCCCCCATGACCTTGGTGATGGTGTAAGAACCATAATGGAGTGGGGAAATCTTCTAATGGGGTCCTATAAGGCGTTCATTTTCAAGTGCAACCAAACATTGTTTCCCACTTGAAACTTATGTGGCATCTGATGTTGATCATGGTGCTGCTTGTACTTGTCATTAGACTTCTGTAGGATATCATGAACCTGTTGGTGGATGTGCTAGATGTGCTTAATGAACTGGGTGGATTTGTCATCTTCAGTTGGAGTAGGCTATGAGTTAGTCGAGGTGACTGCAAGGGGAAGTGTAACATCTATGGGACCCAATGGTTGGAATCCCAACCCGACCTAAAAGGGGTTTTGGTTGGTTGAGCTATGCAAGGCTTGGTTGTAGCTATCCTAGATGTAGGGAAGGATCTCATCCCATGTGCGAGGGTGCTTTGAATTATACATGTGAAGGATATGCACAATCATTCGATTTACGAATTCAGTTTGGCCATCTATCTGGGTGTGGAAGGTCATAGATTTGGTGAGCTTGGTGTCCACCAGTAACCAAAGGCTAGACCAGAATGTGTTGAGAAATCGATTGTACCAATATGAGACAATGGTTAGTGGGATTCTAAAATGTACCTAGACTCATTTGAAGAATAGATTGGTAGTGGCCTCTGTTGTGATGTTCTTTTTGCAGGCAACTAGAATTGCCATCTTAGAAAAGAGATCAACAACCACAAAAACACAGTCATTTCCCCACTTGGTGGATAGGAGGCCAGACATGTAGTCCATTGAGATGGATTCCCATGGCCTATCAGGAGTAGGAAGAGGGGTGTAAAGGCCTTGTTTCTTAGTTGTCGGTTTGGAAATAGCGTAGGCAGTGCATGACCCGATATACTTGCTAACCTCTTGTCGAAGTTTCGACGAGTAGAAATATTTTTGTAGCATTGCCACTATATTTTTTACGCTAAAGTTTCCTACCACCCAACTGAAGTGGGCTTCCCAGATCAACTTTGCTTGCTTTATTTATGGAACAAAGATATTTCCTAGATGACACACCAACCTATCCTAGAGATAGAAATTATTGACAATTGCGTTTGCACCCAAGATTTGGTGGGTGGTGGCGAAGTCTGGGTCTATCTCATAGATTTGGGGCCATCGATAGGTTTCATCACCACAAGAGTCTAGCACCGTGGTGAGTTTCATGAGTGGCGGTCTGTTGAGGCAATCAACGATGCGATTGTTGCTTCCTTTTTTATACTTGATGTTGAGGTGGAATTGTTTTAAGTATGTGGACTACTTTTGATGGTGGTCATTTTGCAATTTTCCTTGTGTCTGCATGAACCACAGTGGCTTATGATCAATGTGGATGACTGTCTCCTTCCTAAGAATGTAATGTATCCACTAGCAGCAGGCTTTCACAATGGAGTACATCTCTTTGTAGTAAGTAGGTTACTTATGGATAACATTTGATAGTGTCTCACTATGATAGGAAACACAGTGGTCGTGCTGAGTGTGAATGACACCCACAACATATTATGAAGCATTTTTCTCGATCTCAAAGGGATTCTATAGGTATGGTAGTGAATGTACTGGGGTTGAGCACAAGAGATTGTTTAAATCATCGAATGCTTATTGTTGGGACCGGCCCCATGCAAATTTCTCCTTACCACCAACCCTATTTATTTGGCTGAGGGCCCATGCAATATGGGAGAATCCCAACATGAACCTATGGTAGAAATTTACAATTCCCAAGAAGCTCTGAAGCTCACTGAGTGTGGTTGGTAATATCCAGTCACTGATGACTTGGATCTTGGCTGGATCCACATGTACGCCATGTTGATCAACAATATAGCCTAGCTAATGGACCTTGTCCATGCTGAAGGAGCATTTTTCCAAGTTGGTGTATAGCTTGTGTTGCCGCAGGGTGTGCAAAACCTGCTGAATATGTTACAAGTGTTCGACCCAAGTCTTGTCGTAAATGAGAATGTCATCCAGATACACCACTACAAAATTATTGGTGAATGGTCGTAGGATATCACCCATCATCCTCATGAATGTGGCTGTATCATTTGTCAAACCAAAGGGAATGAAAAACCATTCAAAAAGGCCTTCCTTTGACTTGAAGGTGGTCTTCCATACATCTGTCTATTCTATCGGGACCTAGTGGTAGCCAGAATTTAGGTCAATCTTACTAAAGTATTTGGGACCCGTGAGTTGATCAAGAAGGTCATCGATTCAGGGAATTGGCTACTGGTTTCTCACTATGATTTTATTCAGAGCCCGGTAAGTAATGTAGATTCGTTAGGTTCAATCTTTCTTTTGTACCAACACGATTGGGCTCCCGCAAGGTGATCAGCTGGGATGGATGTGCCCCTTGTGGAGTAGTTCTTGGATCTGTCACTTGACATCCTCATTCTATAATAGAGAGAGACAATAGACTGGGCCATTGGGTAGCGGTGCAATAGGGGTCATATCGATGGGGTTCTTGACCTGGCAGTGCAAAGGTACCCCAGTAGGTGAGGAGAAGATATCCAAGTATTCTTCTATGAGATTATCTACTTGCTTCTGCTGTGTGTAGAGGTCAGCTGGAGAGACCTTGGATCTGGTTGTGATCTTTCTCTTATTTTGAGAGTGAATCATGAAGAAGACAAACTTCCCCATCTGAGAGATGACCTTATTGCATTTCTTACCAGAGATCAAGGAATTAACACTAGGTGGTACTTCCTCAGGTATCCTATACAATTTCATGTGCAAAGTAATAATAAAACTATGGGGCCTAGACTCATATGCAACATGACAATTCCATAAATAAGGTTGGCCCAAAAGAACATCACAAAATTTGAGAGGAGAAACATCACACAATACCTCATCTTTGAAGGGCTTGATGTCATACAATAGTTGACACTGTTGGCTGACATGGAGATCACTTCCTTGGCAAAGCCATCCAATGGTGTAGATTTGTGGGTGTGGCATTGTCGGCAGGGCCAGTCGCTTGATGACCTCTACTGAGATGATGTTCTTTTGGCTACCTCTATCAATGATGAAGTGCAATGGGGTGCCTTTTACCCACATCTGTGAATGGAATAGGTGCTCTCCTTCTTCTGGCTCGTTTGGTTCACTAGGATGGAGCTTGGTGGTAGCAACGGTGGCACTGGGTTCTGCTTCAATGATCCATATTCCCATTTCTAGTTCTGGCTCAAAGTCAGAACCTGCATCTGATTCAAGGGCTTTCACTTCAGCCACCGGTGACTTCTTTGAGTGGCAGTCAGTAGTGTTATACCAAGGGATCTTATGGAAGTCACACCACTTCCTGGTATCTTTCTTTGTCTTTTCACTGTCCTTCTTTGCTTATGGCTTGGACTCGTTGTCTTGATGCTACCCATATTTATTCTATCCTTTGTTCTATGGGTTGGGGCTGCCCTTTCCTGGATTTTGTTGTGAGGGGTTCCCAGGACCAAATTTTCATGTCTTTTGTTTGAGCTTCTGCTCGATTTTGATGACATATTGGTAGGTTGCGCTCAAGGATGAGATGTCTAGAAATTCCATTTCAGTATATATGTATTTATGTAGGGCACCAAGATACTTGAGAACAAGATGTCTCTCTGAATCTTTGATACCCATATTGGTGCACAAGGCATGGAAGATATTTGTGAAATCTGGCACTGCTTGGTCTCTTTCTTTCCACAGTGTGGTCCATTTGGTATACAAGTCGTCATAAATTTTGATAGGGTAGTATTGTTGCTTAATATCATCCCTGAAGGATTCCCAGGTGGCTGTGATTGTAAATAATGAGGTTTCCTCTATTTCCTTTTCCTCACAGAAAGTTTCCCACCAATCTTTGACATGGGGAATGACTTGAGGAGCGCAAATGTAATCTTTTCTCTATTCAAAAAGTTATGGACAGAAAAATACCCTTCTAGTAGATTCAATCACTTGGTTACAACATCTTTTTCTATATGACCTTCAAATATAGGAATATAGAAGTTTATTTGTACTTTGAAGGGGGTGACGCCTCCGCTCGAAGAAGATGTGTCTCCAGTTGGTAGCCGCTGAAGGATTTGCGTGAAACTATCCATCATATTGTTCCTTTGTTGCATGAGGGATTCCTCAATAAGTAGATTGAAAGGATCTCATATCCCATCATATTTCTTTTCTCTTTCCATGAGAGGTCGATTGGGTGTGCGAGATCTTTTCTCCTCAAGAGAAACAAGCTCGAGACCCAACTCTTTGTACTTCGACCTCGTTGGGGACATGCATTAAGAGGACAAGGAGAATACTGCTCTGATACCATTGATATATATTTTATGAGAATAACGAATAAATACAAATTATTAATAGGTGGTTAACACAAAATAATAGAGATACAGTAAAATTGGTTTTCTATTCAATAAGGAAATAAGCTGAAACTGTAAAATGCAGAGGAAACAAACTTGCTGAAATGGTGGTGGCTTATCTCTAAAAAGAGATGTGATGGGTTCAATCATTCATAAAAAGATGATTATAATGAGGCTCTGAAGGAATTTTTACAATAAATAGCAATTCCCAAAACCCTATACATCCAAAAACCTAACCCTAGGAGAGGAAGTGCCAAAAGTCATGAGGGCCCCGTTTGGGTAAGTTAGTACATCAACTTCCTAGGGTTGCAACTTTTGCATACGATACTTGTTTTAGGCGCATGATAGCCCATTGGAAAGGTATCGTTGGGGAGATTGATTTTGGAGGAAATAGGGGAGGAGCTCACCAATTTCCCAAAAAACATCATTTAGGGCCTCAAAATGGTTCCAGAAGTGAAAAACTGGTAAAAATAGTAAATTACCAAAATTGCCAGAGAACTGTTTTGAGCCAGTTGGAAAAGGTGGGTGGCCACCAATATCCTCCTAGATCATTTCTCTTCCATGATATCCAAAATCTTCTCCACATGTTGAAGGTGCTCCTCCCAATTTTTGCTATACATTAGTAAATCATCAAAGAATATCAATAGGAACTTCCTTATTTGCTTGTTGAAGAAATGATTCATGCAATATTGGAAGGTGGCTGGCACATTAGTCATCCCAAAATTCATGACCAAAAACTCATAGTGTCCATAGTGACACCAAAAAGAAGTCTTGGAGATATCTTCCTCCCTCATTTTTATCTAATGGTAGCCAGAGCGCAAGTAAATCTTTGTGAAATACACTGCCCCATGGAGCTCATCCAATAGTTGATAAATATGTGGGGTAGGGTATCTATTTTTTATTGTCTTCTTATTTAGATCCCTGTAGTGAATACACTTGCACATTGTCCCATGTTTCTTTTTCACCAACGCTACTGAAGATGCAAAGGGACTGGAACTTGGCCAGATGTGGCCCATGTCTAACAATTCTTTAAAGGCCTTTTCAATTTCATATTTATATTTCTTGGGGTTCTTGTAGGGAGTGTTGATGATAGGTTTTTCACACTTCTCCAATTCTACAATGTGCTCAAACCCCTTATTCGGTGGTGCCCCTAGTGGTATAGGCTCAAAGATCTTGTTGTGCATGCAAATGAACTTTTGGATCTTTCGTTAGTAGTGAAGCTCCCCCTTCTTATCTACCCCAACTGATATTCTACACTATGTTGCATAAAAAATGTATTCGCTCCTGAATATGGATTCCATGTGTTTGGTTGTCACCACTCTCAATATGTTTCCTATCATACCCCTGAGAACCACCTTTTTCTGATTTTCTTCTGTGAAGGAGATTTCCATGGTTTTTTAATTTTGGTGAATGTCCCCAATGTACTAAGCCATTGTACTCCAAGGATGATGTTGGTGTCTAGACGGTCCATAACATTGAAATTATGTGCCAAATCATGCCTTCCCAATGTAAGTTTCATTCGTCGAATGTATTTGTCACAAGGCATGGTGTGCCCCCCTGTTACCTCCACAAGAAATCCCTTAAACTCAATTGTCGATATATTCCTTCTCTGTAGTAGGGTTTATTCAATGAAGTTGTGTGAGGCACCTCAATCAATGAGAACTGATCCCTTCTGCCCTTGTAGCATCCCTCTCATCCAGAAAGTGTTGAATTTAGGTACCCCAGTGATGGATGCAAGTGTCGCTTTCTCATCTGTTGTAAGGTTGTGACTTTTATCTTCCTCTTCTTCCCATCGTGAGTTTTCTGCCTCCATTTTCTATAGGTGGACGATATATTCATCCTCCTCATCATCTGATATCACCTCATTGTAGTGGGATTTTCCCTTACCCATGCATTTGTGTGTTGGGTCCCTTGGTTCCTTGTAGGTGAAGCAAAACTGCTTCCTCCTCAATTCCCTCCTAGTGGGATCAACCATCCTACCCCTTCCATGATCAAACCCCCTTGGGTATCTCAATCCTTGGCTCATAGGAGGTATTTGGTATCTACCCCCTTGGTTAGGAGGTCTATAGGTGAATATCATATTTGATGCCAATCCCAGGTCCATGGTCTTCCAAATGGCATCATGCAATTTCATAGGCTTAAAATCCTTGACCCAACCCCTCAAGGGATCCATCAACCCTTTTGTGAAGAGCATGATAAGTCTCACTTGAGACACATCCTGTACCATCACTACCAATATCTGTAACTCTTCTATGTAAACCTATGGTGATCATGCTTGTCTCAGTTGTGTCAACTCCCTAAAAGGTAGCTCTGGGTACCCCTAGTCAAACCTGTCAATGAGCCTCTGTGTGAACTATGTATAGGATGTGACCTAATTGTGACCTAGTGTGGTCAACCCATGGTACCACTAATCATGAACCTTTCCCTCTAGGTACACAGTGGAAAATTTGATGGCATGCATCTCCCTCATGGGGTTAAGTTGTAGGTAGGTATCTTACTTCTGCACCCATGCTTGTGTAGTCACCTTAGAAGATCCATCAAAATACAATTTTTTTTTATATTTCCTACCCTGGGCTCAAATTCATATTCGGGCCTTTGATATTGTTTAGGCTTACCCCAAAACTTGATTCCACAATATTGGTCCAGCATTACTTGACTCTTGAACCCTGCACTTAAGGAATGCTAATCCATGGCATACTGCTCAAAGTTGTCCTCAATCCCATCCTCATAGTTGGGATGTGGCTGATTATACAATAATGTAGGTAGATATGGCCTACAAGTGGTCCTACTCTATGTTTTCCCCCGAGGTGCACCACCTCCATAGCTCTTCCCCTCAGTGTGCTAACAAGGGCTATGATCCTATTGAGGTATAGTCCCCCCATGAGATCCACTAGCTTCTCTATTTTCATAAACCTAGAGACCCTTCCTTGCATGAGTCATCTACATCAAGAGTTGCACCAATCTCTCATGGATGGCATTCACTCTTTCCCGAGTCTCTATCATTTCCACCTTTCCCCTATGCACCACTTCCTGGTTTTCCTGTAGATGATGTACAAGGGTACTATCTTTCATATTTATGGAGTGTTGTAACTCATTAGCAAAACATTCTAGAACCTATGGCTCACTGTCCTCACTCGACCCCTCAATTTCTGCCTCTGTCTCACTTGTCTTCTTCCTATGTCTACCCATGTAAATACCACTGAACTTCCACATGCACTAATCCACACAAGTTGGGAGGATCAACACTCTAATACCACTATAATTCTCCTGAGCCAAATTTTTTGCTTGAAACACTAATTGTTGATTGTTTTCTATGTTTGCTTATGTATTTGCAAGTTTACTCATGAAGATATGCATTAAGGGTTTACTTGATGTTTCTTAAACATTGGAATAATACATATGAAACATATAATCATAAACAAGACAAGATACACAAAGAACACCAGTAGAGAAGCAATAATGTCATATTTGACCTTTATTTAGATCGTAGAGAGATCCCTTGCACAAGAGATCTACAGATTTGGAAGAAAATCCCAATAATATCAAAAAGGGTTGTCATCCAATACAATAATAAGAAATATAAATATAATAGCCTCCCAAAGGTTGTCTGAGAAGAGATCCAATCCTCCAAAGTCTAACTACATGGAAGATAAGACTGAAGAAAAGAGAACCCCTCCGACTGGTTGAGTTGCACCCTGCTCTGGTTGTTGATGAACCCTCAAGTTTTGGCCCTCCTCTTTCTGAGCTCCAAATCCCTCCAAAATATCTTGGAATGTAGATCATACTAGAAGAATCCACCGAACCAAGTTTCAAGCTGAACGAAGAAGTCCTTCTCCTCCAACTGAGCAAACCCTCTATTGGTTGTGCCCTCCTGGTTTGATTGAATCAATGAGATTTCTTTCTCCCTTCTAGGACCCTCCAAATGCCACCAAAATATCCCAGATTTTAGATTGTGCCACTACTAAAAATATGATGAAATCTCAAGAAAATATATGAAGATTCGGGCTAGTAAACAATGATAACCTCTTTTTTCTATGCACTGCTCTCTCCTCCAATTTGTGCCAAGATCTAGGAAATAAAATGCCAGGATAATCTCCTTCGAAATAGACCAAGAATTATTCTAGGGACCATATGAAGAAAACCCATATGCTCCTTTTCCAATAAGCCTTCGCCTTTCACCAGATAGAATCAATCTCCTCAAGGTGGGGCACCACCCTAGATTGAAACCTCCAAGGTTGCACGCTAGTCTGATTTTTCCTATAGATGAAACCCCTACAAAACTATAGAATGGTGTGGGAGGATTATTCCACCTTTGGGACCAAGCCTGGATCAAGAAAGGTGGAATATTTCACCACCAAGTTGATCTCTAGGGTTTTAGTCTCAAAACCCTCAAAACTGCTTGTGCTCAAGAGCTCCAATGTAAAATAAGATAATAATCCAGAATGCCTTAGAGGTGCACCCTACCCTTTCCTTTATAGCTCCAGTCTACTCATCTGTTGAGTTAGTTCATCCCTAGGTTTAAATCTTAAATTTAACTCACATTTTCTTTTCTTTCATTGAGTTATCATTTTTAACACAAAGTCAACTCAGTAATAGAATGTTATGTTTAAGAAATGTATTCTAGTTTTCTTTGCCACCAATATGCCTGAGACTATAGTCTAGTGGGGATAGCTAGACTACTGAGTCTCTCCAGACCTCTTCATCAAGAAGTGGGGCACATTACACCTTTATTTTTGTTATTGTATTTCTTTGGGATGAGAAAAAATATATTCAGGTTATGCGTGGATGAATCAAACATGAGAACACTCATAGTTGTATGACTGTAGAGACAACATAAATGTTAATTTTGTTTTCACTCATGAAAACATTGAGGATAATGTGATAGAGTGAATATATATATGCTAGGACATGTATGAGAATGTTTTGTTGATTTAAATGTTGTGGTACATGCATTTTTATTTACATAGAAGATTATATAATTATGAATGTGATGATGCATGTTATGTGTAGGAAAGATTGGGGTTGTTATGTAAGACAACTGCCAATGGTGGAAAACCTCAAGTAGGGGAAAAACACAAGATGGATATTATTGAAATATTGATGAAGGGACCTTAAGAACTCCCCTGAAGCACCAATGATGAGGTAATATTAGAAAGGTTGTTGGAAGCAAAGACATGTATAAATATTTCATACCCATGTGGAATGAGGTATGAAAGGGATTGGGTAAGGATCCCTTCTGAAATATTTTATGTTTTCATGATATGTATATAATTTGTATTGGTTTTTGTATTTTATGGATACCAAAGTAGGGTATGATTCAGGAAAGAAAAACTTGGATGATAAAGGAAGGTACCTCTAGAGGGGAAAGATGGATTGGAATATTTTCCAATAATTCATGAAAAAACATGGCATGAATGCATTAATTAATTGTGAATGATTATGAAGAAAAGTGTTGATAAGTATCACATTGGTTAAATGCATTGAGGAGATGCATGTTGTATGAAAGAGGTAAGGTATTTGATTTCCCATTATGGAAGGATAAAATTCCAGTATTCCAACACAGATGTGAAATGGTAGATAAATGAATTGGGTGGCTATGAATGTTGGCACCCTAGTTACTAGTAAAGAAAGAATGCATGGATGCATTTATGTGAAATTTGAGTTTCATTCAGGCATGTTGATTTGAGGTTATCATTATATTGAAGTAGCAAATAGAGTCATGCTATAATAATGAATGTTGATAAAGTAGCCATGTGGTGAGAGGTTGGCTGAGTTCCAACTCACCATGATGAAATTCCTAAACTAAAATGTGGTAGTTTGAAAATCAATGCAAGGGTGCATTGTGTGTAAATATGGACATGTACATTGGCACATTGGTTACATTCTTATGATGATTGAATGCATTATATAAATATTGGTATGAAAAATGTTTCCTAAGCTAGTAATGGTAATTTCCTTTTATTTTGTATGGGGTGATATATATAAGTCATACAATTTTTATTATGCACAATTTAAAACAAAATTTTTTTGTGAGTCACTATAAATGTGTAATCAAAATGTAATTTGCATGAGAAACTAACAATTTGTTTGGTTGTGTGAAGATTGAAATTACAAGAAGAATGGTCGTGGATATGGCAGTGATATAAATCCATAAGGAATACCAATTCATGTTGATTGTAAAAGATACAAACTACTATGGGAAAGAAGTCTCATACTTGTTGAATTTGGTTCCTATATGGAAAATATTTCAAAATTGATAAGAGGAATTTAAAATATGTGGATAATAGATTGATTTTTTTTTTTTTTATTGAAATTGATGGAAATATATCAGAGTTACTGTATGCATGTGATATAGGTGAGATGAGAGATCTATCCTAGAGGGACAAATGATGGTTTCCAAGATAGAAGAACATGAAAAGGCCACTATTGTGACATGAATCCCTTGCATTCCATGGTATTCATTGTGATGAGGTATGATATGCTAGAGAAATCTAGAGGGAAGCCTTAGTTGTAAGACTCTATAAGTATTAGAGATATTCCAGTGTGTGAAATCCTTGAAAAATGATGGATTGCCCGAGGGACTGTGCAATAGAGAAGGGGATTCCTGAGCCTGGAGGGTGAATGTCTGCAAGGAAGAGGAGACTTGAATAATTCATTTTACATGCTAGCTGGAATTATGAGCATAATGGGTATGTCAAGGAAAATAGTGAGTCAATTAAATGTGACAACCATATGGATTCAGATCCATGAATTGCACATATAAGTATTGTTCTAATATGTATATTTCCTCTTGAATCATGAACAACAATGGAATGTTTATGCATGAAAATGTGAATTAATATGTATGTTGTTTGAAATTGATGTAGAAATAATGTTGAAATACTAAGAGTTTGGGAGAGGCCCAGATCAAGGAGAGGAATACATTATGGAAGCAACTAAAAGATGAAGGCATGGAAGTTGTAGCTAACATGTAAATAAAAATGAGGAAATTGTTCCTTTTTAAGGGGGAGGGGTACGTAACACCCCATTTTTAAATACTCATTATATGTAATTGATAATGTTTAATAATTTCCATGCCATGTAATATAAACCTTGTAAATGTATTACTATTTAAATGGAAAATGCCAACAAGTTTATTGATGGGTGAAGCCTTAAATTACTATCCATGATACAACGAGAGAGATTAGTGAGGAGGCATATAGCCATTTCCTCCTTGTAACTTCTACCTTGTGTAGCATGAAAATGAGGCTACTGAGGGTGATCAATATTTTGCCAAGCATGTGATTCTCCATAAGGAGGATGTAAAACATTTTTCTAGTCATCATGTTCTGGTATGACCAGAGGATCAGAAACATGGTTTGGAATTGGAATATCGATACTTGGATGAGGGTTTTCAGGCATAACTGGAGGTCTATAGGCTTGTTGGGTAGAAAAACTGAGGAAACATGTTTGTAGAAATTGATTGAATTTATCTGACTCTGCATCAAAATGTATGGAAAATAAGAGCCTCTTATTACCCATTTTCCAAGGACCTAGTCCTCTACCTCTATTATTTATTCTCCTTCCATGACTGCCTCTGCTGAAAAAGATCATTCTAATACACGTTCACAAATCAGATCCAAAGCATCATTAATCTATCATCTAAACATTTGCAAAACAATAATTTAGACCTAGCTCTATATACCATAAAATGTATGCAAGAAATCACTATGCATTTCATGTCCTAGAGTTAATAATAACTTAGAATAGGGACTTAGAAGGGTTCTCGGGATTCCATGATTGGGATTATAATGAGCGTAAGATGGAAAGTATGATAAGGAAAATGTAATATGTAATGTTCATTTACCATAATTATCTATATCAAATAATTACACTCTTATGATCTTCCTTGTATATAGAACAGAGCAAACATAAAACCAACTGAACACTTCTTCAAACTCAAATAATTCTACTATGAGACACTCTGTACAACTACAATCAAGCATGGGAATGAAACATGTAATTGATATAGTGAAAAGGATTGTAATGGATGAAAAATGTTAAGTCTGACAGGAATAAAATGATCATGCTTTCATTACAATTGACTTCAATCATTATCCACCTTTATGACCCCAACAAGAAGAATTATAATAGCCATACAACCATAACATTTGATCCTAAAGGCAAATCTCATTTTATTATCCTTTTATCAAAATTCTTACAACAATTTGATTATTTCCAGAATTCATTCACATAATACTCTCATCATACCTTTGGTTCCATCTATTATTCACACAAAAAATCCATGTATCATCCATTTTCATTTTTATTAAATCATAGTATATCACTTCCATCGTTGGATGAAAAATTACATGTAACAACTCCCATGATATCAACCAAACATTGAAACATCAACCGACAAGATCCCATGTATTGAAATAATCAATCTCAGTCAAATGTACATATGTTACACTATACACATTTGATTTTCAAAACTAATATCCAACTAAGCATTTGTTCTGGAAGGGTGGTGTTAGAACTAGAAGTTATCCTTAGATTGGTTGAAAGACAAGCTCAATACCCATTTTATTCTTGAGGATTTAATTTATTTGACTAGGTGGATCAACAATACTGGGAAAGGAAGAGGGAAACAAGCTAACTGTAGATCAATAGCTATCATTGGGCAAGGAGTCATAAACACCCTGTTCGGTAAAGGAAATCAAGAAGCATAACAGATAAAAGTTTTATATAATTATGGGTAGAGGAATGAAGAACATGACAAAAGGTGCATAATTCACAAAACATTAAACCTTTCTGAAAAATTGAATGCAAGGTACTTTAATAAAACAATGATTTAATAGGAAAGTTATAGAAGATCTTCTTCTACTCAAGAATCTATTAATCAAGGGTAGTTTCAGATCTTATGAATTTTCAATTTATACAAGAAAGAAGATGTAAAGAAATAAAAAATAAAAAAAAATTAAACATTCTAGTAGCACAACTCTCATGGATCTTCAATTACAAAAATGATTAAAACATGAATGCCCTCGGGATTACAAATAAGAAACAAAACTTCTCCTCAAACTCTCTCCTCTTTTGGATCATGAACTCCATCATTTTCTCAACAAAACCACTTCTATCTATAATGTATCAATCCTTCCTACTATAAAGAGGTTGAATCCCAAGTGGTTTCATTCGATTCCTTTTTCTCTAGGAGCCTTTACAACAAGGTGAAAAAAAAAATCCACCTAGCTCCTATTGTTTTGGATCTTGTCTATTGTGATAAATATTTTTTTTGAAATAGGTCATTCTTCTTGATCTAGTGATAGAAAACATGTCCCTAATGTCCAAATACCTCCTAAGAAACCATTGAAACCCCCTCAGATAGGTGGAATCCCTCCTACAACTCGGATTTATCAAACTGTTAGAGTTTGCAGCACAATTTTAGGATTAGTTGCAAACTTTCCTATAGATGATGACTTCAACTTTTATCCCAAACGATGAACTGGGCCGTGTTGATGTTTGGTCAGAAAGTCCAATATATTATGATTCATATCCACAAAAAATTTCAGAACAACCCACATCAACATTTAAAAGGTATTCTGAAAAAATGACTTTGTTGTGCACTAATTCGTTGGAAATTGTCCCAAAATTACAAGTTTGCAACTCCTTTGATAACACACGCTGTGAAATTTCATGTAGGTCCCTTTTTACATTTAAAATTTATTTCGACTTTTAAAACATGCAAAACAAGATGGGAAATCCTTCTAGAACCTGCTAAAACCTCTTGAAACATGAAGTAACCTTTAGAAATTATATGAATATGGTAACCTTAGCTCAAGACCCAAAATCATTACTCAGGTTATAATTATATGCAAAAATTGAACCATGGAAAAAATGATGCTGATGTGAAATAGTATCCTGTATTCATTTTTTCCTGGTACTCCTTCTAGTTTCCACCTTTTTCATTTTCTCACAAAACTTCAAGCGACCTACCCTCTGGAATGATTCCTTGAAAAATGGTTCAAAATTGATAAGTTACATGTCATGTGGCTAATCCCCGACAATATCTCCTCCTTTGTGAAACTTATTACCTTGATGACTATCCATGATATCTTGTTTTGAAAACCCTTTACTCTCTTATAAAATCTTGTTATCAAATATAGGATAAAAACATGAAAATAGGGTTTGTTTATAGAACTGTCACAACATAGAGTTTACTTGAATAAACAATTTATGCACAACAATAGTGTGAGGATGAACAAGCTTCAAATAGGAGGTGAGAAATGAAGAAAAAAAATCCCAAATTGAATGAGGAAACAATCAAGAAAAAATGTAGCAACTCTGTGCAAAACAGAGGGTTCACAATGCATTGTTGAGTTCACAATGCAATTTATGAGTTTCCAGAACACAATTTGTAGCATCACACAAAATATAGTGGATAAGGTTACTGCTGCAAGAGGTAGCTGAAAATTGATGTTTTTGGTATACAATAACAAACTTGAATATTTATGAAGTTTAGGATACCAATAATTTAGGATTTGATAAGTGAAAAAAGTTTTCAATGCAAAAAACATGTAACAGTTTGCAACACAAAAAATATGTAATAGTTAGCAACAATATACAGTGGTTACAAGAAATAATTATAATATTTCATTTGGATGGTGAGAACATGTAACCAAATGCTCATGAAGGCTTTAAACTGAGAGACATGTATGACCAAAACATTCCCTCTTCTACTAATTATGACAACCACCATCATGAATGAAATACTTTTGTAACTGTACTCTGATCAGCTTTCTAGACCTTGAATCTTGTACATCCTATGTGTTAACATATGGCTCCATAGGGGATGAATACCTCCCTGGGAGGCTCCAAGAACATGGCAGTTCTAGTACCTTATCCATTTATCCTTGCAAAAGAGAGACCACAGAGCTCCTTGCACATTTATTGAAATATGAAAATACTCTCACACTGCAACTTGACCACACTATGCAAAATGAAGGAAATGCTCAAAAGGTGAGATTATTTGTGTGCACCTACTCTACTTGATAAAAAAAATCTGATCAAGTGTATACAAATTTCTTGTCTAACCATTCAAGCAATTGACTGAGCAACTAAAATATTTGAATATATTTTTTTAGATCAAAGACTTGAAACCGAATCAACAACTCTTCATAAAACTGAACTCTAAATTTATAGTCGAACTAGGGTAACACAATTTCACTAAGGAAATCCTCCAAATAAGATGCTACAGGATTGTGGAAGGCATGAAAACCAAATCTTAACCGATAATCAATAATGCATACCTCAGTCTAATCTTCATAACTGAATTGATCCAACACAATTTTTTCTTCATGGCTGGAATTTTTTTACATGCTTTATGTTTTAGTGAAAGAATAAGGTATCATTTGTGCATATCCATGTTATCCATAAGAGGAAAAGTAACTCTCTCCATTAATGAGCTCTTCTTCTTCTAGCTTAAGGAAATCATTTTTCAGACTTGATGAAATACTAAATCTGTTGCTCAATATTTCCAGAAGAAAGGCAAAATACTTTCTCATGATCTTCAACAACACTATTTGAGTGTAAATGAGGATTGTTCAATGGTTCATCATCATTTGTTTCATACAAGCTATCATCTTCAATATCATATTTTTTTTTAGTTTCAAGATCCTCTTGCATAGAAGAGTTTGAAATTTCTTCTACAATAACTAAATCTTCTTTAATATCCTTTTCAACAAGATTTTCATAAAGCTCATCACAAGAGAAACATTTTATTGTTTGTTGATTACAAGAATCAATTTGTTCACAACAATCTTCAAGAAGTATGTCATCAAAATAATACCTTTTACAATGTTTGTTGAAAGCAACATCAAAATCTCTCGAGGAACATATGCTATAAGGATGAAGAGAAAAAGTCAATTCTCATGCATCACCCTTTAAAGAGTACATGAACATTTTCATCAATAGATCCTCATGAAGTATTCCTAGCTGATACATGCATTGATGAAATGTAACAAGATGTTGGGAAGGATTATCCTCCTTCTCTTCTTTGAAAACAACAAGATAATCTATCCATTCTGATGGAGGAGGCACTAGATCTGGAAAACTAGGGACAATTGAAAAATTCAAAGGTGAGAACCTCTATTCCAATCTAGCTTCCATGGACTTTGTCATCTTGAATAAGTGAAGTTTGCAATAGATCCTTTCTTCATGGAGTGGATTCGCTAGGTGAATGATGCACTCTGAATATTTCCAACTTCAGTTCACCATCCAAAGCTAGATCTCATCAATGTCATTCTCCCAGGGAATATCTTCAACTTCATCCCTGACAATGGCTCCAAAAATGTTAGCACTAGAATTTGTCCTTAGACTGCTTGAAAGACAAGCCCAATACCCATTTTATTCTTTAGGATTGAATTTATTTGAGCAGGTGTATCAACAATACGGGGAAAGGAAGAGGGAAACAAGTTAATGAAAAATCAATAGATACCATTGGGCAAGGAGTCATAAACACCGTGTTCAGTAAAGGAAATCAAGATGCATAACATAATTTTTTTATATATAATGATGGGTAAAGGAATGAAGAATATAACAAAAGTAGATCATTAAAAAAATAGTAAACCTTTCTGAAAAAGTGAATGCAATGTACTTGAATAAAAGAATGATTTAATAGGGCAAGTTATAATAGATCTTCTCCTACTCAAGAATCTATTAATCAAGGGAAGTTTTTGATCCTATGAATCTGCAATTTATACAAGCAAGAATATATAAAGAAATGAAAAAAAATGTAGTTCAAAGAATCTAGTATCACAACTCTCATGGATCTTCAATAACAAAAATGATTAAAACATGAATGCCTTCAGGCTTACAAATAAGAAGAAAAACTGCTCATCAAACTCTTTCATCGCTTGGATCATGAACTATAGCCTTTTCTCAACAAAACCACTGCTAACTATAGTGTATCAATCCTTATTACTTTAAATAGGTTGAATCCCAATTGGTTTCATTGGATTCCCTTTTCTCTATGAGCTGTTACAACAAGGTGAAAGAAAAAATCCACCTAGCTCCTACTTTTTGGATCTTGTCTATTGTGATAAATGTTTTTTTTAAACAAGTAATGATGCTTGATTTGGTGATATAAAACATGTCCCTCGTGTCCAAATATCTCCTAGGAAACCATTTGAACCCCCTCAAATAGGTGGAAGCCCTCCTACAACTCATACTTATCAAACTGTTAGAGTTTGCAGCGCAATTTCAGGATTCGTTGCAAACTTTCCTGTAGATGATGATTTCAAATTTTCTCCCAAATGACGAACTGGGTCGGGCTGAGTTTTTGTCAACGAGTCCAATATATTATGATTCATCATCGAAAACAATTTCAGAATAACCCATATCACCATTTAAATGTTATGATGAAAACATGACTTTGTTGTGTAATAATTCGATGCAAACTATCCCAAAATTACCCATTCACAACGCCTTTGAGAACACACGTTGTGAACTTTCCTGTAGGTGCCTTTTTATATTTAAAATTTATGTCAACTTCTAAAACATGCAAAACAACCTAGGAAATCCTTCTAGAACCTGCTACAAACCTCTTGAAACATGATGTAACCTTTATAAATCATATGAATATTGTAACCTTAGCTCAAGACCCAAAATCATTACTCATGTTATAATTATATGAAAAAAGTGAACCATGGAAAAAATTATGTTGATGTGAACTAGTATCATGTATTCATGTTTTTCTGGTACTCCTTCTAGTGGCCATCTTTTGATTTTCTCATAAAAATTCAAGCAACCCACCCTCTAGAATGATTCCTTGAAAAATTGTTCAGAATTGATAAGTTACATGTCATGTGGCTCAGCCCTGACAATCTCTCCCCCTTTTTGAAACTTCTTAGCTTGTTGATTGTCCATGATATCTTGTTTTTAAAATCTGTTTCCCTCTTATAATAAATTGTTATAAGATATATGATAAAAATAGGAAAATACAGCTTGTTTACAGAATTCACACAACTTAGGGTTTACTTGAATAAACAATTTATGCGCAACAATAGTGTGAGGATGAACAAGATGCAAGTAGGAGTTGAGAAAAGAAGAACATAAATCCCAAATTTAATGAGGCTGCATTCAAGGAAAAATGTATCAACTCTATGTAAGACAAAGGGTTCCCAACGCACTATTGATTTTGCAGTGCATAACTTGTAGCATCGTAAAAAATATAGTGGATAAGGTTAATGATGCAAGAGGTATTTGCAAATTGATATTTTTGGTATAAAATAACAAACTTGAATATTGTTGAAGTTTAGGATACCAATACTATAGGATTTGATAAGTGCATAGAGTTTGCAGCGTAGAAAATATGTAACATTCTACAACGAAAAAAATATGTAACAGGTAGAAACAATATACACTGGTTAAAAGAAAGAAATACAAGATTGCATTTGGATGATGAGAACATGTAACCAAAAACTGCATGAAGGATTTAAACTGAGAGACATGTATGGTGAAAAATTTCCCTCTTCTGCTAATTATGACAACCACCATCATGAAAGAAAGACTTTTGTAACTGTACTCTGATCAGCTTTCTAGACCTTGAATCATGTACATCCTATGTGTTAATAGGTGGAAGACATGTTCCAAGCATCAAATGCAACAAACAATACTATACTACATCATTATAATATAAGACATCATTTGTTATGACTGCAATCGAATCTAGGGAAGGAAAACCACTTTATCTTCCACCAAATATCATTGTAAGGAAAGGGTGGGTCAATCTAAAATCATATGGGAAAAACCCATTTTAAAATTTTTGTTATGGAAAGGGTATAATAAAATGGTAGGGTTCAAACCCTTTAGAAGAAGATATCTATCATGGATCCTTTCAAAATATTCAAATTATGGTGCGACCCTTTTCATAATATGCAGCCAGACACTATCATCTTTTAACTTCTTTTATATATCATGTACAACCAACAAGTGACAATTAGGATGGAAAGGGTTGTGATTGAAATGGAGCAAACCAACAAAAATCCCTAAGTATGACGAGGGTTTTAACCTAGTTGATTCATGACTCAAACTCATACTTGGTTAGGTTCGAAAGAGAAACCAATGAAACACCTTCTTCAAAACACAAATAAGGGTATGTATAAGGTAGTATGACGATGTCATCAGGGAAGAAAATATGAAGAGTGCACACAACCTGCCAATAGGTGATACAAAATACCCTAATACAATAAACACCAGACCTTGTCTTCAAATAATTCATTGACAACTACAACCATAAAATTGACATAGTGAATGTGCAATCAAAATCAAAACTATCAACCGACTCATTCAAGATTCCATGCAAGTGAATCATTAAAGCCAGGAGTAGAATACTTCTTTTATTTTCTAGAAAGAAGAACAATAAAGCATCGAATGCAAGCACAACAAGTAGCCACAGATCCATACATAAATGTTTTAGAAAAAAACCACTTTAGATGATAAGGAAGTTAAACCTTCGTACCTGTTGTGGGGAATATTAAATGGTGCCTCTAATCAGTTGCAACAGTTACCAATACTCGAACTTGCTCCAAAAACCAAATGATAAGAATGAAAAAACAAAAGGTGGTATAAAAATGGTGGTGGTGCATTAACTCAGCTGGTCACACCATGCTTGGGTGATGGCCAACATTAAATATCTACTAAACCCAATACAAGCCAAGTCAAAACCCTATGCAATCGTTAAATGCCAATTAGTTTCCATCTCCTAAAAAATTGCGTGCTACCAACACAACCACATATTACATACAACTGTCGACCATATCCAATATGCATTCTATATCGAATATGAATTTCCCACATACATTGAAACTTACCATAAGCACTATCAATACATTAAAACCAGGGATGATGAATTTATAATGTAATATTATGGAATTAACGTCTAGTTGGGAATATTATATGTGTTGTAAATTATATCCCATATGTGTTAAGACTTGCAAGTTCTACCTTATGTAAACCTTCAAAACACCACCTTTTATCAACAATTGAGGTCGTTATCAGATGAAACATATTCTTGCATATTATATAATGTGCATGGATCATATACATAACTAATGAAATATGTAAGTGATGCACTAAGCATATATGTATATAAACACCTTTTATATAACAAGCTATATAAAAAGAAAATTTCATCAAGTGCATAAAGTAGTAAACCAACAAATCATGTCAAAACATTTGCCAACCTTGAACCCCTTTTTACCATTTGAAGCCTTGAATTATCAAAAGCAACAAACAACAATAACTTAAACTATTTCGATGGTGATTTTATCCAATATAGAATTCTTTATAGTTTTAGAAATTGATTCCCCACGAGGAGTTTTTCTTTAATCATCATTTGAAACCACCACTGTTACTATTCATTTCACTAAAAATAAAAACCAAACTCATACCAAATAATAAATATACACACCATTAGTAAGCATCCAAGAAAACCATTAGTGAATATCAAACTAGGTCAATTCTTCTTCGAGGGACTTCTTTTTATTTACCTTCTTAGTGACATTATAGGGGGTCCCATTTATAACATTATTTAGTATATATATATATATATATATATATATATATTATTATTATTATTATTATTATTTCTAAAAATTATGTGTGTCTTGCAATTCTTTGTAGGTTGGTGACTTTGTGACGATTTTAAGAGTCAACACCTTGCTTGTACATGTTCGAACACAAGGTATTGGAGGTATTGTTTATCATCTATGGCCTTGGGTGGAGAAATTTGGAGCCCCGTTTTGGGACCGTGCTGCAGTAGTTATAGGTTGTAATCAACTTTTATTTTGTTCATAATAAAAAATCTCTCGTTCTCGTCCAGTTTCAATTGTTGATTCATGTTTTTAATATATTATCTATATCTTGATTTGAATATATTATGCAAATTGAAATGATCATGTTAATTTAGTTATCAGATAACTACCTATTTGAAGTTTCTTGTCTCCTTGTTGTAGGAGGTTTCAAAGGTTCATTGTGAAAGAGTTTTGGAGCAAAAGCCTTCGAGCGAGATTGACAACAAACATTGGAATTCAGGTTTATCCTCTTCTCCTTCCTTTCAAAGTTCATTATTTCAAGGTAGTTACTTTTATTTGAATGCTTGATTTGAGTCTGAGAGTGGTATTTTAGGGCATCACTTCGTTGTGGCCTTGACCCATAACCATAGGCATTTGTTTTCTATAATAAAATTAGAAACTCCCTTTTTGGGTCGTTAGGGGTACTTTTTGTTTTCATTTATTTTGAAGTTGTTTTTTTGTCTTAGACCTTTATTTATCATTATCTAAAAATTTTCAATGATTCTTGATTCTTCTAGACTTTTCTCTCTCAATTTTGAGAGGTGTTTAGAGGGTGTATTCACTTTTCTTATAGTATAGTCACATACATACATGACTTTCCTTGAACATAGTTGCATACATACGATACTTGTCTCTTAGACAATTGTGTACATGTTCTTTGTTTAAGTTTTTTTTTTCTTTCCATATCATTGGAAGTTGGGGTTTTGGTACTATAGGGTCTTCTTAGATCATGCTATTCTTTAGAGTTTATTTTTGGGTTTAGAAATTGTTTTCCTTTGTTTCAAGATTATAACAAAAGTCCAAAAATATTTTTCAACTTTCTTGTTTTTTCAAGGTTGCTTTTGTATTTTAATGGTTTTAGGGTTTTAGAAAGATTCTTTAAGTACATACTACACTTTGACCTATTTTTATAACTCTTTATAGAGTGTTTGGTCATCTATTTGTGGTCTTTCTTTCCTTATACTTTCTTGTTTTAATATAAATGAAAGTATAAGGATGTGTGCTTGTCAACTTTCTTCATTACCCTTTTCATTGTCATTTAAAAATAAAATTTCAATGTATGCATGGTTTCTTTTGAAATCTTCTCTTGTACTTTCATTTCACTAAAACCAAAAACCAAGCTCATACCAAATAATAAATATGTAGACCATCAGTAAGCATCCAAGACAACCATTAGTGAATATAGGACTAGGAAACCTCTTCTTAGAGGGACTTATTTTTAGTTACCTTCTTTGTGACATTATAGTGGGTCCCAATTATAGCATTATATATATATATATATGTGTGTGTGTGTGTGTGTGTGTGTGTGTGTGTGTATACTATGTATACATATACATATATATATATATACATATAAATATACATATACATATACATATACATAGACATAGACATAGACATAGACATAGACATATACATATACACATACACATATACATATACATATACATATACATATACATATACATATACATATACATATAC
>ML781131.1:17658-119656 GCA_009831015.1 Picea engelmannii | reverse complement strand
ATATATATATATATATATATATATTATGTGTGCCTTGCAATTTATTGTAGGCTAGTGACTTCATGACGATTTTAAGAGTCAACACCTTCCTTGGATACGTTTGAACACAAGGTATTAAAGGTCTTGTTTATCATCTATGGCTTTGGTGGAGGAACTTGGAGCCTCGTTTCGAGACTGTGATGTAGTAGTTATCAGGATTTGATGCTCAATGGGTTCCTTAATCTTAGACCCAGACTCAAGTTTACCATAATTATGTGCTCAAGTTTGTAGATAAGAATCTGAACTCATGATATAGACATTTTATGATGTTTCGTTGGGTGGAGAAGTACCCTGGTTACACCCATGCTGAATCCCACCATTAGATCCTAATGCCATGTTTTGTCTGCATGGAAATGGATTCATAAGTTTCATACATAAGTTCCATTTCCATGTGGAAATGGAAAAGGAACCCACTAAGTAGGTCAATTATGAGTCGATCTACTATTCTTTCTATTCAATATTTTCTCTCACTTGCTCGAGGCAAAGGACTACATTTTTGGTCTCTATCTCTATTTTGTGGCCTTCCCTCTTCCATTCTTGTTCATGTTGTGACAATTGTGTTTCGAATACTCTTTATTTGGCTAGATAGTTTGTGGGGGCATATTTTATTTTTATGTCGATTGTCATATTTCAAGTTTTTTCTATGGTGTCAACCCCAACTTTCTATGCTCTAAGTTTTTTGTATGTAGTTGCAAAGTATGAAGACCAGTTATTTACCACCAAATTTAAAGTTATTGCATGCTTGGTGGTTTCTTCCAAGGTTTGTCCGATCTCTTTGAATTTGGTGTATTATGAAGTCAGGATGGTGGTTGTCTGTTCTTAGATTTTATGACTATTACTAACTTACTCGATCTTTTCCTACTGCATGACCTCTTTTTCTTGTCAAATATGGGTGACTTATTGCTTACTGCCTATAAGATTTTACCAAAATTTCCACTAGGTCTTTGAATCCTTCCATGGGATTTTCATCTTTTGGCAGGTCCTCGATCCCCAAGTTCTTCCTTCTTCTTTGCACTCTTGTAATATTTTTTTTTCTCATCCTTTATCTTTGACAACTTACTTCTTTGCTTTATAACTTTCTGCAATATCTTAGATGAGTCCTTTGATATAACTTCATATAAGTCGAACTAGTGTTGATCAAATATTATCTTTGGGTAAAATGTAATTTCTGCAGCTGATCCTAATGCGATGGACGCTCGAGTTGTTTTAATGATGATTATCGATGAATTATTCTTCTTACCCTTCTCTGTAGATTTTCTTGAATTCTCTTATTTATCCTTACCTTCTGTTTCCTGTTGTTGGTGTGAAAATTTCTGGGTATGTCGATATTTCATCCTTCGTCTAACTTGTTTTGTTGTGCCTCCTTCGCTTCTTGTTGCAAAGAGGGATGTTGATCCTGTTGTGTCCTTTGTTCTATGTTCTACTCCTTCTTCCTAGTTAAGTTGAGAGGAAGGTTTTTTAGGACAGTTTCTTTGATATGATCCTCCCCTTGTGGTTGTGGCTATTCTAATTTTCTTGTTTCTCTACTTCTTTTGTTTGTGGAGGTAAGACTTGCATCGTCTCTCCTTACCATGGTTTATGAATTTCAAATTCCTCGTGGCTGGCCTAGTTATTTTAAATTTCATTTGGTTGAGCTGATTGTGTTAACAATAATAGGATTGACTTGTGCTCCTCTGGTTTTTCGATTTCAATTTCTCCATCGAATGATGTTGTTGGTTGATCTAACTTCATTGCTTATGAAGACTACTCAATAAGGACTTGAATTTTATTATTCTTTTTCAGTCGTTCTTCAACTATCGATACTGGTTTGATTGGTGGAGATTCTATTTTTAAATAAATTGTTGGTTCAATCGGTCTTTTCTTTCTTGGGTTCGGCCTTTTCTTGATTTCTAATTCTCTATGTGTCTTTGTGATCAATGTCGGGGTAATAATGGTTGTCTTGCTATCAATGATCGTTTGCTTCTTTTTCCCCCCTGTTTAGATTTGTTGAATAATTTATTTGATCTTCTTGGGGTGTTCTTTCTGCTCATTATCATTTTCCATAGTATCCTTCATTCCTGGGCCGACCAAGGAGCTTAAAATTTTCTTCACTACAATTGTCTCTTGTTGAGTCTTCTTCTCTGACTGCTTGATCTTTTTGGAAATTTTACTTGTGCTACTGGCAAAATTATCTTGTATTAATGGATCATCAAATTCAATTCCTTTAGAGAAGAATTGTTTCTCACCAGATATGCTCTATGTCAAATGAGATTTCTTTGACTTCAACTCCCTGTTTCCCCTTATCATTATTTATGGTTGTTTTCTTTTTGCAGGTGAGGGCCTTGTAGGGACAAATGATGGCATTTATATACCTTCCAGAAAGGGGATAGTGTAAAATTATGCTTGTATTTCCTGTTCCTGTTCCACATCAGTAAGAGGGAGTACTAATGGTAAGCCTGGCTAGATGATTTCGGGTGGAATCTTCAAATCCTCTCCCATATGTCTTTCTAGTTCCTTGAAAATTTCTTGCACCACCAGCTGATAGTGTAATTCCTTTGGTTTTGGATCCTATTCGATTCCACACCAAATTTTGGTGTAGTCAAGTCCTATTTGGATATGGCAAGGCATCGATAGGGCTCGAAAAACCACTTGCTCGACATGCCACCTCTGCAAGGTGTTTTTTAGGTTTACAACCCAAATCCTAAGCATATTGTGTAGAGGTAGTGAGTTGGAGCCACTAGATTCCTCTATTGCAAAATCTCTATATTTATCCATAGACAATACTTTCTTCATGGTAAAGGAAGGGTCACCGATGGGATATACTGCTCCATTTCAATCCAAATTAATAAGGAAGGGAATTTGATTTCCCTACCTAACTCCTAGAACTCCTTGTAGTTTGTAAGGATGATGTTGGCCATGTGTTCTCCCCAATTGAAGACCTCTGATTTATGGAACACTTGGCCAATAGACTTTATCATGGTCATTTTTATGTTGGATGACCAACCTGCTAGTGTAAAACACAGTGATATAATGATTGCAGTCCATCTGGTGCAAATGTAAGGAATTTTGTTGATGAGTAGGCCTTTCAAATTCTTAGTTGTTGTATTCCCAATCAAGAAATGCATCCAGTTGTTTGCATTGGTGGTTTTTGGTACCTTGATCCATGCCTTCATAATTCTAGTGATTCTATGGATGAGACCACCTATGATTGCTATGAGTTCGTTGAGCCAGATATATCCTTCATGGTATTGGTTAACTATGAATTTGGTTGCTTCTTCCTTCCAATGACCTAAGTCAACGATTTGTGGGGATCCTAAAAGGTGCCTAATTCCTTCTTTTTCAAGGAATTGTATTTTTGCCTTCCAACAACCCTCCTCCATCCCCAAGTTAGTGAATTTTTGGAACTACTTTCTCCAATCCATTTCTTCTAGTCACGGTTGTTAGATATTCTGCATCCGGATTTGAATTGATGTTGCAGTCGCTCTATCAAATTTCCTCTTTTCCCTTGTCTCTGCCACTACTTTGGAGACCTGACCCATCATTCTTGACATATCTGCATCGATTTCAATTGTGTTCAACAAATACGGAGGAACAATGGGTTCACTCACATACTCGGTCAACTCAACACTTTGTTGCAGAGGATAAAATAACAATGAAGCAATGTTGTAGGCATCCTCAAGATTTATAGGTGGGAGCAACATGTTTGCATTAAATGTTGTCAACGGTTCCATGGATTCATGTTCCTCAGTCATAACTATTGATCAGTTTTTTGACTATGTGAGGGGATGTCTATGTCAGTGCTGAGTTGGAATGCATGTGAGTCCTGTCGGGCGTTAAATGCGGTAGTAACAAATTTATCGACTTAATGAGAACCGTGACCTCAAAAAGAGAACTCTCGCTAAAAAATCCCACATTTTTGTATAGAAAACATGAAAATCAACCCCCAAATCAAAAAGTGGTGCTATCTGTAGAAGCATTTTTTCAAACAGGGTAACAATTACAACATGTTTCAAGCATGGCCTTCAAAACGAATATAGTAGCTCAGAAAAACCTTAAAATTAACACCTAGATAAAAAAACGTTATGCTAACTAAAGCAAAAGAAAATTTATAAATGTTAAAATTATGGCTCATCATGACCTAATTGAAACTGTGGTTTTGACAATAGATCTCTATGCAAAAATAAATAAATAAAATAGATAGAAAATGGTCACTTCAAAATTTATTTACTAACTTGTTTTTTCCTTAAATTTACATCGAAAAAGAAATAAATAAAAATGAGAAAATCTTGGGAAAAAATACTTTAATGCAGAAAGAAACACATTAAAAATATATATATTCAAAACCCAAATTAAACCAAAAAAACATAGAAAAAAAGGTGGAAAAAAAATGAAAAATAAATACATTTCCCCCAAATAATAATAATAATAATAATAATATATTTATATATCAAAAAAATAATACTGAAAAAAACCCTTGAAATGTTAAAAAAAACAAAAAAAAGGAAAAAAATTAAAAAAATCACTAAAAAAACTAAAAAAAAGAAATTTACACAAAATATTAAAAAATCTAAAATTAAAAAAAAATTGGAAAAAACCTAAACTAAAACATTATATTAAAAAATAAAAAAATAAAAAATATTGAAATATGAAATTTTATAAAAAATAAAAATAAATAAAAAATATATGTATATATAGTTTATATATAGTTTATATATATATATATATATATATATATATATATATATATATATATATGACACCCCAAAAAATGAGAACTCTGTAAAGTTCTTGTTAAGTTGGTAACTATATTTAGTTTCCAGTGGATGATCATATACGTCACGTCGGTCAATAGTTATGGTAGTGGCGGCACAACAATCTTCTGTGTTCTGTCGGTCATTAATGTTTCTTACTTATCCTTTGATCCTTTATTGTCAATATTTAGTTATGTTGTCATTTCTTGAGTTAGGGTTTTCATAGTCGGTTTTTTCACGTGCTCGATCGACTGTGTTGCCTCTATTAATCTGTGGTCGATACATGAGCTTCCAGACTATTGATTTGGTGTCATCGGTTCAATGTTTCGTGGTCGATACTCTTGGATGTAAATTATTTGTCAATTTGTTGAGTTGTTGTACTCCCTCTTACCGATGTGATGCATTCATTATTTTGATCCACACTCACTTGATTCAAATTTTATACACTCTCTTTATAGAGATCTTCTTCGTTTGATTGACTACCTCCTAATAAATAACTGTCATAAATATGGGGATGGAGTTGTATGTCGCTCATGTTTCCATCTGCCTTCTTATAATTCTTTGTGGCTTGACCAAGGACTTATTTCTCTCTCCATTCTTCTCTTTGATGGTTTTTCAAAAATATTTGTTGATTGAGACTTGTCTAATACTTGAGTTTTCCTATAACAATTTTTATACATGAAGTTTTACAAATGGATTTAGTTTATTAGTGTAAAATAATTTTTAATTAATAAGAAAGTTAATAATTTACATTTTTCGACTTTGACCAGAATGTTACATATAATCTTTCAGTTCTGGTCAATCCCTGTTGGCATCATTTTAATGAGGATTTTTCCAACAGATCTCAATCTTGTTGTGTGATGTATTTCTTTAAACGAGCTCCATTAATTAATTTTTTAAATGGATGGCCCAACAAAGTTCATAATTGTACAACTCTTGTCAATCAGATGTCTTCTATAATGTATGGTCCTAGCCATGTTGTTTCTAATTTTTTGGGTTTCCCTTTAACTCGACTATCATATAACAAGACCAAATCTCCATTATTCATTTCCTTTTTCTTTAAATTTTGATCATTCCAAGCCTTTTGCTATTTCTTATAGACTTCTTGTTGGTGTATTGCTATCAACCTTCCTTCTTCAAGTTTGTTCAATTGGTAGAGTCTATCTTTCAAACTTCTTCTTTGGTCAAACTTGGAAACATATGCCAGCCTATATGAATTAGTCCAAAAGTGGAGTGGAATCACAACTTCTTGTCCATAGACCAGTTTAAAAGGGTTCTAATGAGTCGATATCTTATAGGTAGGCCTATATTCCCACAATATTGCAGGAATTTTATCATCCCAATCATTCTTGTCGATTCCACATATTTTGGTCCTTTGTGTAATGTCTTATTGAACAATTCCAAAGCACCATTTTCTTAAGGATAGTATGCAGTTGTTTTTCTATGGTCAATGAAAAATTTCTTGAGAGAGACTTAGATCATTGCATTTACAACGTCTATCCATTAATCAATGATTAATGTTACTCGACATCTAAATATTGTATTGTTTTGTTACATAAATATCCCTAACTTGCAGGATTGGCCTGTGGCTAAGATTCCACAACCCAGGGGTATATACATCGTCAAAATCACCCGGGGATGACACCAACCCTTAACATGGTTGATTTCAGGTGTCCTTAGAGGTTTTGAGCTCGTGACTTAACTTATGGAGTGCGTTAACAACACACTCCCTCACCAACTGCTCTACACCACAAGGACTAACATCCAAATATTGTTATTATATTCTCATAGATGCATTTTTCCGCAACTTGTTTAGAACATGATTCAACTGGCTCTACTTCTGCCTACTTAGTTACATACTCGATTGTAGCAATAATGTACTTTGCGCCTATTATTTTTTCTCTTTGGGGAAACGTTCTGACAAAGTCGATGGCCCAAATTTCAAATGGTAAACTAGAGTTTACTAACTGCATTAATTTTTTTTTTCCATAGAGGTTGGCCCATTCTTTAGAAGTTTTCACATTTTTTTACTTGTTCCCAATAGCATTTGTGCAAGGTCGGCCACCATAGACCCTCCTGGAGTATCTTTTCGGTTGTTGTGTTGGCTTGGAAGTAACATCTAGTCGGTCCATCATGTGCTTCGTCGATCATGCTTTCTTGTTTAGGATCTAAGGTGCATCTCCTCAAGACATCATCTAGGCCCAAATTATATAGATATACATTCATGATAGTGAATATTATTTCTTTTAGAGCTAGTAAAGTTTCTTTTTATTTGTAGGGATGTAACACCCCAATTAGATTAATTAATGATTTGATAAAGTAATGTAAATTAATTTATTAAGGTATTGAAAGTTAATTAATTGATTAAATAATTAATTAATCCAAGTCAATTAATTATTGAGTTAATTAGATTTTATCATTTGTTTATTTATTCCTTTTGAATTAAGAAATGTAACATTTAATAAATTAAGTATTTCATTTTTGGTGTGGGTTGGTATTAATTTATGACAAAGGATAATGTAAAGGAGAACTTAATGATGGGAAGAAATCAAGAGAGAAGGATAAGGAAGAGGGGGTTGGACCGGGGAAAGGTGGGGTGAGTTTTTAAGAGAAGGGGGAAACCAAGGGCATTGGAAAGGCAACAAAATTTTGGAGAGAAGGAAGGTTACAAAACTTTTTTTATGGGGTTTTACTAGTGGAATAGTTTTGTGCAATTTTGGGCTTGGGGGCCAAGAAACATGATTTCCTAGAGCTAGGGAGCTGAAGAGGCTTTGTTCCTAGCTGGTTCGGAGGAAACAATTTTAGGCAATAGTCTAGCACCAATAGAGAAACTCAACAAGAAACAACTAGGGTCAAACTTCTTCTTCAATAGGTATTTCACTATTATTATTCAAAGTTATGAAATATAAATGTATGAAAAATGTATTATCTTTCTACTTAGATTTAAGTGATTAAATTGCTAGTATTTACAATCATGCAAACAAAAACTACATTTATTGTCTTGAAAAGAGAAACATGAATTAAACAGAAACATAAGTTCGCTGTCATGTAGAACATAAATACAACTTTACATATATTCATAAGATATCTCATTGTCATTTAGATTACAAATGTACTTTTAGCTATGAATCCTTGAGAAGGGCTCTACATTTTATATCAAAGATGTAGTTTACACACTAAAGCCTTAAAAGCCGACCTAAAATCAAAATTTTTAAATCTCTCTCTCTATATATAAATAATTCAAATTTAATGAATAAAAAATAAAAAAATTCTTAGGATAGGATAAAAACCTAGAAAATTATTTCCATATAGAAGTAATTCCCCTTTTATATAGTTTTCATGTCATTTAAATTGAAAACACCCTAAAAACAAAACCAACCCAAAAATTGAAACAATCCAAAAAGGAAAGTCACCTTAAAACTCTTAAAAAAAAACTAACAAGAAACCATTTACTTATATCCATAAAACCATTGGAAATAACCCTAAAATAGCCTATAAAACATTAAGAACACCTAGATGATGAAATAATGATTAGCAAAAACAAAATCCACACTATGTTTAACCCTTGTCCCTTATTCTTACACATGTGTCAATCTGTTCAAGTCACATGCACACCTATAAAAGTTCTAACCTCACATGTACTTGGAGATAATAAAGAAGAATAGGTTCAATAAATATATATATATATATATATATATATATATATATATATAAAATCTCATATCATATCATAGATCCCCAAGATATATAATGTTAAAGAATTCAAAAACTTTTTTTTTATATGAAATATGTGATATTATTATTTTTTACAAATTATATATATATATATATATAGATAAGAGTTACCACTAAAATAAAATTAAAATACTTGTTATAAGTAAAAAATTTAATAATAATTTAACCCCCAAAAAAAACATAAAGAAAAGTTCATTTAAAAAGAATATATTTATGTAAAAAGAAAAGAATGAAAGGAGAAAGTGCTAGGACTTTCACATAGCACCCATAACCTAGACGACATTGATTTGACTCATATATTGCAATGGACTCACACACAAATGATGGTGAGGAATTTGAGATTTTGAGAAGTATGGTATAAACAAATTAATAAGGTTAGTTTTCCATGGGCACACAGGGATGGGGACAAAGAAACAAAATACCGAGGAGAAAGAATGACTTTTTTGCGGGTATAGGAAGGGGAGGCATGTGGGACCCATTCAAGGTCCCATGTTTTCCATCGAGTTGTTTTGATTTTTGATTTATATTTAATTTTTTAATTTAATTTAATTATTTAATTTATAGATTGTGTATAGTTTTAAATATATATATATATATATATATATATATATATTTAAAAGTAAAATTTTTATAAAAGTCTCTCAAAATCTAAGAGTATACATAATTTCTATGGTTTCAAGCTGTAAACACTGAGCTTCCTTGGGGGGAAACCAGCTTAGCTAGCCAAACCGCTTCATAACTGAACTCTTAAACTACTACTGACACAAATAGAGTTCATAATTCTAGCCCCTAATAGAGGTCATTACAACTATGTAGAGTGTAGATCATGATAACCATAAACAAAACATGGCCAAAAGGTGGCCATGCACAAAACAAGATAGAACAAAGCCAAGAGGTGGCCATGCACAAAAAAAAACAAAGCCAAAAGGTGGACCTGCACAAAACAGAGCATCACACACGTCACCAGTATGGGATGTAGTGTGGCCACCTGGCCATGAAGAAGGTGTTGAATGTCGGGTCCCCGAGGGGAGGTGACTCCTCCTCAACTGGTGTCTCGTCTAGTTGCATGGCGTTCTCTAGCTATGGTGACATATTCTTCTCCTTTTGTACATCCTCCTTTTGGACCTCTTCCTTCTGGACCTCCTCCGGACAATATGGAAGCCCCTGCTCATCGTTGTATGGCTCGGTGTGGACCAAAGCTCCCTGTGGTGCCAACACTGGTGTCGAATTTATCACTGCGTGGGATGTTGCTACTTGGGCTGCCTTTGTTGGGAAGTGGGGATCACCTTGCATTGCGGAGAGCAGTTGCAGGAGATCAAAGTATTTTCCCTCCATGATCTTCAGGCGGAATCGGAGGTCATCCATATCCATCGTAAGTCAAAAAACATGACCTGTAATAGTGCGAGACCTGATTTCCATTCACAATATGGGTCCAAGTTGGAGTTGACTCGAGAGTGGGGTGGTTGGTATGAGTTTTGACTAGCCTATAACGACTACGAGGCTAGATATTTGGGAGGAACCAAAGGGACTAGGAGTGAAGGAGAGGTTGAATTGCCTGAAGGTCTCAGGTTATAATCCAATGAGGCCATTGAGAAGTCCAACCTCTCCATTCTGTTGGTGAGGGACGTGGAGAGGGGTAGGAGAGGAGCAGGGATTTGGGTCGACTGCGCCAGGAAGGATGAAAAGGTGGCCGACGAGGAGGAGGATGGGAGGGATCGGTGCAAGCAGGGGATAGGGGACCAAGAGGGGTCGATTTGGGTGCCAATCTGACCTACGTTTAGGCTTCCCTCGGAGCTAGGGCATCTCCGAGAAACAAAGGGATTGAAAGTGAGCCAGGAACGGACCAGGAAAAAACAAAAGTAGAGAAAGGAAAAGTTGGGCAGGAGGCCGAGTGCTGAGAAAGACAACCCGGAAGGACTGTGCCATCCGGAGCTACTGAAGCCATTCAAATACGCTAGGGAGCTGGCGAAGTTCCATAGATAACTACACACGTAGGTTAAATTCCAAGGGAAGGTGGAAGTCCTTTGAGAGAAAGAGAAGATAGAGAAGGGTGCACTGAAAGTAATGACGTCCTGCTTCGAATGAGATGAACTTAATGGCATGGGGCAGGTGGGAGGGAGTGGCATGTGGTTGTCACATGGCTAGTGGCATGGGGGATCTCTCCTGGCTACTCCTCTTGACATGTGTACTCCACAGGCACCCCATCCCAGGGGTTGTCGATGGTTAGAGATTTTTTCTAAAATCTATGAAAGATGGGGTGCCTCTGATGGGTAGGGGCCTGACAAAGAATATTTGGTCCCTTTGTTTCTACCCCAATATTGTCTAGATCATCTGTAGTCTGGTTGGCCTTTCTTATGACATGAGAAGGGGTGAGAGATTGACCCTATCGGAGGAGGGTTGCAATTGTTCTAAGACCATGAGTGAGGTGCCAACAGGGTGAGACTTGCTCCGAGTCGGCTCTGTTCAAGATTTTCTAGAAGAGATTGAGGATGATTTGAGAGTCTCATTCCACTATAAGTTTGTTGAAGTGGTTCTTTAATGCCAACTGAAGTCTCATGGTTAGCCCCTAGAGTTCCAACGCATTGTTGGTAGTATGTCCTAAATTTTCTGTTGTAAGGAAGAGAATGCTTCCCTGCTGATTGTGGATCACTTCCATGAACCTCACAACTCATGGGTTTCCTTTGGAGGGACCATCAAAATTGATCTTGAAGAAATCTGCAGGGGGTGGGAACCAATGGGAAGGGTTGTTTCCTTGAGAAGAAGGGTGAGGAGGAGGTACCATAATTTGGGTGTTGCTGAGTTTCCAGTTACTCATGATGCTCTTCTCCTGGGTTGGGCAGCTCAAGTTTTCCTCCTGCCAAGGCAACATGCTGATTGTTTCAATTATATTCATGGAAATTTGGATCCAAGTATGGTGCCAATCCTTCTGGATGTTTCTGAATATTCTTTTGTTTCTTTATTTCCAAAGTTGCCATAGGATGAATCCAGGGATAAATTACCAAATGTGGTTCAGAACTGCTGAATCAAAGGCTTCTCCTCTCCACGCTTTAATGGTGTTGCTAACGTTGTCTCTTTGGCGATCTGAGGTGTGCATTATGGTTGTGCAGTGGTCCCAGACTTTGGCACTGTAATAGCAGGTGGTTAGAAGGCAATTCATGGTTTCTGCCTATGCCAGGAAGAGGTGATAGATAGAGGGTCCTATAAATCCCCTTTTAGTAATATTCTCCCAGGTCAAGATACTTCCATGTCCCACCATCTAAAGGAAAGTGCTTATTTTAGGCCAATGTTTTAGGGACCATATTTTGTGCCAGATTTCCTTTAGGAAATGAGGATTGGGATTGTCTTTTAGGCCATAGGCCTATTGGATGTTGAAAGTTACTTTTGGAGAGCTTCCCCATCTAAGGATGTCATCTCCTTGCATAATAGGAATTTTTCGATCATTGGACATTTTGTGCCAAGGTTGGAGATTCACCTGTGCTTCGACATGAAAGTCTTCCTTGTCGGTTTTCCAGCATCTCCACATGGTTCTTATGTAGTTGTCCTTCCAAAATTCTACCACTCTGGTCATTCCTACATGTGTTGTAGGGGGGAAGAAGGTAGCTGCACAATCCTCCTATGCTAAAATTGGTATTTGTTGCCAAGAACCATTCCAGAAGAGGGTTGTTTGACCGTTTCGTATTTTCGAGAAGGCATGGTTGGCGATCAAGTGGTGATTCTGCCTAGATGATTTCCAAATCAAGGAGCTCAGGGTGTCTTCATTCCAACGAATGAGGTTCCTTTCTATTGTATTGGGAATATATTTATGATGCCAAAGCCTGGCGCAAAGTTCTTGAGGTATTTTCAACCATATCCACTAGATCTTGGCGCTAAGTACTTTGTTCAGAATAGAGGGATGTTTGATTCCTAGGCCTCCTTGTATCTTAGGTCAACAAAGCTTCTACCAACTAATCAGAGCGAGTTGCTTCCCTGTTTTGAGTCCCTTCCAGACAAAGTTTCTTTGCAAGGCTTTGATGGCACTAAGAATGTTGTTAGGGTCTGCGAGAGCCAGGAAGTTATAGACTGATAGAATTTGCAGAACTAATTTGAGGAGGATGAGATGACTAGGGAAGTTGAGAGAACGATAGTTCTAGGAGGAGAGTCTTTTCACAAAGGAGGTAAGGATACCTTCCCAAGAGATATTCCGGAGGGATTTTTCAAGGAGCGGAATGCCAATATATTTTGATGGAAGGGAGCTTCATGTGAAACCTAGAATGTCTGAAATGTGGAGTTGAATCGACAAAGGAGTATTAGAAAAGAATACCTAATACTTGTCCTTGTTTATGTCCATCGCCAAGGCTTCATAAAAGGTATTGATGATTGAGAGAATGGTAAGGGCCTCTTGGAATTTTGGGGAGCCCATCATTGGAGTGTCATCCACAAATTGGTTGTGAGAAATCAAGGGGTTGATACCATGCACAGTAAGCCCTTTCAGAGTTCTATTTTCCACCGCCGCCTTAATTGAGAGGCCTATTTCTTCTGCTAGGATGATGAAAAGGAAAGGAGAGAGGGGGTCCCCTTGTCAGATTCCTCTAGTGGGGGTGAAGGGGTGAGAAGGAACGTCATTGATAAGGATTGAGAAGAAGGCCATGGAGGTGAGGTTTAGAATCCAAGCAACCTAGGAGGGGTCAAAACCAAAGGTGAGGAGCATAGCTCACATATAGTCCCAACATAACTTATCAAAAGCTTTGGAAAGGTCTAGTTTAAGAGAATACCTAGAGTTTGGGTCTTCTAAAGAGAGTGTATGACCTCATGGGCGAGGATGATGTTGTCCAGTATTTGTCTTTCTTCCATATACCCTGAATTTTCTGATGAGATGATGAAATGTAGGAGTGGCTTAAGTCATCTAGCAATCACTTTGGTTAGGAGATTGTAGATGACGTTGCTAAGGGATATCGATCGAAACTTCTTAGGATGGTTCACTCGCTCTTCCTTAGGGATGAGAGTAAGGAAAGTAGCATTAAAAGATGGAAGGACTTGTCTGGAGATTTTGGAGTCTTCAATGATTTCCCAAACTTCCTCTCTGAGCATGGGCCAACAATGATGAAAGAAATCATAAGTGAAGCCATCGGGTCCTGGGGATTTTCCTTTGGGGGTGTCTTGAAGAGCCATATCCACTTCCTTGAGTGTGATAGGTTGAAGTAAAGCCACATTTTGATCCTTATAAATTAAGGAGGGTGTGTTCTGTGTGATCTATTGTATAGCTTGAGATGTGTCCCTCTAGGGCTCCATCAGGGGGTTTTGATAATAGTTAACCAACTCTTCTTCTAGATCCTCATGGGCGTGTCTAGTTTTCCCATCCTCTGATGTAATTTGAGTGAGTGATATGATTGGCATGCCTTCTTAGGATGGTGGACCTATGGAAGAACTTGGTGTTTTGGTCTCCCTCTTTGATCCATTAGATGCTAGATTTTTGCCTCCACAGGATTTCTTCTTGAACTTTTCTTTCCTCCATCTTTTGTCTGAGTGTTTCTTCTTGCTATTTGAGGGATTCAGTTAAGCCCGTGTTTGGGATTTGAACTTGAACATTGCTCATTTGTTCCATTAGCTTCCTTTGGGATTCAAAGATGTTGCCAAAAGTTTGTTTGTTCTAGGAGTCTCTTCTTGAAGTTCTTGAGTTTTTGTTGAAGCCAGTACATCTTGAAACCAGTGGAAATCATAGCTTCCTCCCACCAAATGTGAGCATTCTGTTAGAAGTCAGGGTGGTTTATCTAGAACTGATCCATTCTGAAGGGTTTGCATCTTGGTTTGTCGGGACATCCATCTAGAGTTTTGTAGGCCAATGATCATATCCATGGAAATCCAAGATCCTGGATTCCAGAGCTGTGCCTTCCAACATGAGCGAGTCAGAAAGGAGGAAACAGTCCAATATGTAGTCTATTTGGTGAGATCATGTTCTGCAGTTTGTCCAAGTGAAGGTGTCGTTGGCATTGTCTGGATATATAAGGCCAAGGTTGTTGATTTGGCGCTGAAAGTCGACTGAATCCCCTTCAAGCCATCGAGTGCCTCCTATTTTTTCATTTAGGTTACAGATCATGTTGAATTCGCCTCCCAAGATCCATTTGTTCCCTGCTATTATAGTGGGTTGATGTTCGAGGATTCAAAGGAAGGCCTGTTTGTCCCTTGAGTTGGTTGGTCCATAAACATTAGTTAGGTAACCTGTCTTGTTGGAGCCAATGAGTCTGTAGGTCACTATAATGGACTGTAAAGAAGTTGTCTAGAGTGATCAAGCATAGATTCTAGAAGAGAGCTAACCCCCCTGTTGCGCCCATGGTTGTTTTGTAGGTGCCTCGCCCCTACTTCCAGGAACTGGGAATTATCTTTTCCATCTTTTCTATGTCACATTTTGTTTTCTGAAGTAGAAGTATATTTTTTTTTTCTGCGATGAGCATATCTCATAGTAGTATTTTTTTTCTACGACCCTTGAGTCCCCTTATATTCTAGGAGATGATCTTCATGAAGAAGGGTGGGGGGGAAGAGGTCGGAAAATATCATATATTAGATGTATCTGACCTGAGTTGACCAGGAAGTGTCCTATCTCCTAGATGAGCTTAATGGTGGATTTTCTCCCTCATTTATTTTCATCTTTCTAAGGTTTATGTTGTTCTTTTGACATATTTTAGTGGATTCCTAGGATTGCATTACATCTAGAGGTGGATCCTACTGATGAATTGAGGAAATGTTTGTGCACTTTTCTCATCTAATCAGGTGGGATTGTGAAGAGTTTATGATGTCTGTAGGCATGCTCCAGGTGCTCCAGGTCTACTCTGGCTAGATCATTCTCATCCAGTTCCATATCCACATCTCCATCTTCTGCATCTATGGGTTCCAAAGATACGGTCATAGAGCTGGTTATGGTGATAGGTTGGGAGGGCACTTGATTTTCCTGTGTTACCCCTTTTGCAGGGTTAGGGGGTGTTTTCTCTGGGGGTGGGGATTGCGATGCTTCCAAGCCTATTGGTTTTTGCAGCAGTATCCTATATTGGTTGCTCATGGTTGGTTCTTTGACGGTTTGGGCTACTTGCCACTTTCCTCCTTGTCTTATCTTTCCGATTGCTGGTATGAATCCCTCTTTGTCTTTTTTTTCTTCTTGGTTTCCCTTCTTGTTGGGTGTTTTGAGAGGACAGTCCTTGAAGAGGTGCCCGTGCTGATGGAATTTTATACATCTGAACAAAATGTGTTCATAATCAATGATTTGCATCTAGTCCTCATCATGGTACTCTGGAATGATAGATCCTGGTAACGACTTTGCAATTTTCAGATAGACACATATTTTTTCATAGGAGGTATACCTACGTTGCTTGGTGGCTTTTGAGGATTTGACATACACTCCTATTGTGTTTCCTATGCCCACCATGACCTCTTCCATCTAGAACTCTTGCGGAAAGGAGTATAAACTCAGCCAAGTTGGGGCATGGGCGAAGTCCTCCGATTCAGGGATGAATTGTTCCATCCAAAATCTCAGAAAAAGACCCGCTGAGTTGAAGAAACATGGTCCACCATCAAAGATCCCATTTTGATCATCTAGGTTACGCAAGATTATGGTAAAGAAATCCTTGGAGCCTAGATGTAGATCGAAGTGGCCTTTGGGCTTCCACCATTGATATATCTATTTTACCAGTTCTGTTTCTGATGGCCAAAGTCCTAAAAATTTTCTGATTAGGGGGTAGTCTCTCATGTCTTCTTCTGTTCCTCAATCTGGGGTGTGTTGACAATGTATTTTGGGGCTTGCGGTTCTTTTGGGATGCATTTCCTTGGTACCCAAGGTCAATTCATGCTTTCAAATGGTGTGGAGGGTATGTCTTTCCCTGAATCTATGTCCATATCTTGATCTTTGAAATTCCCTTTAGAAATGAGCTGTGAATGAAGGTCTTGGGGGGGTTCAAAAGTTGGGTGCTTGGATCCACCTTCGTTTCTTCCTTGGGATGTTGCGGTGTTATAAAAAGGGCCTCTCGCCCCTCCATCACTCGAGAGCATTATTCCCCTAGAGGGTGGCAAGGTGCACCAGAGCATAAGTTACCCTAACCCTAGCGGCTAAGAGGTCGAAATTTGTAAACTTTTTCTTATATATATATATATATAGTTTATTTTTGATAAATTACATTAATGTATATAAAGGTAGGGTTGATGTACAAAGTGATATTGAAAAAGTATACATAGACTATAAATAAATAACTAGTGAATATATATTTAAGGATATTAAATAGGTATTAATTCAAAATGATTACCAAAATAAATTAATGTTAAGATTTTTTTTTTCTATAATCCAGAGTCTTTGTATTACTGATAGGGAGAAATTATCCAAAAAAAAGTTTTGTTGGTCTACCTGCTGGGAATCCAGACCAACAGTAAACCATGACATTCTCATTCAGTAACTATTTGATATGTCTAATATCTATAACTGATAAAATAAAATAGGAATAACAACTAGTTCCTTTGTGAGTACTTATTTCCTTATTTAATCTACTAAGTATAGGTAGTGAACCCAAACCTCACTCGTAATTTAACAAAAACCATAGAAGGAGCAACATAAAATGTAGGTAATGTTTCGTCTTGTTGCAACTGGGACATGGGGCTGAGCATAGTCCATATTGGAAAAAGCCATGTCGACCATCTTTTCAGTGATTAGGTTCAACTCGTGGTCGAACAACTTGATCCGGAGTTGCATGTCATCAATATGCAGGAGGAATTCTTGGCGGGCTTTATGTTCCTCCAACAAAAACATTCCCATTAGAGTTTTCAAGTGCTAATATGTGTCCATTGTTTTCAGGTAGTACGAGGACCAGCCATAGAAAGAACTAGTGTCAGGAACCCATGAGATGGTCTCCTCCATCTTATCATCCAATATGAAAATTCATAGAAAATGAACATCAGCTTCATCCATATCCATTTCCAACTGAATTTTCAGAGGGGTGACTGAGCGATAGGTCTCTGCAGAATTTCCACCCGCATGCACCAGTTGAAATCTCAACTGGGTTCTGGGTCTGTGAGAAGTGCTCCCCCGGCCATGTCAATATGAGCTACCCTGAGCCATGTCAAAGGAGTTGGAGAAACGGAGCACAAGATGAAGGAGTGAGAAGGGCGAGGGAGTTCCCACCGTAGAGTGTAGCAGGGAAGTTGTGGAGGGATAGGAGAGACAAACATTAAGAGACAAACAATAATGTGGCTAGAAGGGGATGCAGATAACATATCCATCCAGCGCCAGGGCCCATAAATGGAGAATGATCTCATGATTTGCATAGATATGGGCCATATCGGCCATCAAACTCATTTTCTTCACCACCTTCTCAAAAAACATGTGAAGGAAAGGGGAATCAACATGGTAAGGAGTGTACAGAGTCATGACCTGAATATGAGGACATGGATGTTGAAGTGCGAGGTAGAGACAACAACAGAGGGTAATAAATGTCATGAGGAGGCAAGGTGGGTGATGGAGGATGCTAACAGGTGTCCATGGATTTGGAGGTCGGGTGTGTAGGGGGTTCGGGGACCCACCGATGCTTGGATTGCGTCCTTGACACCCCATACGGGGGATGCTAAGTATTTACCATAGAAGGGGAGTCTATTTATATTATAGTATGTATTATTTATATATGTAAATATATAAGTATAATGTGTATTAAAATGGAATATAAATAGACAAAATATGCATAGTTTGTTTATTGGATAAAAGTATTTAAGTATTTAATGAAATGATGTAAAAGAGGGTATATAATTTTAAAAAATAATAATTAGTGAATTACACTTTTACGATAAAAATAGTTAAGTATTAAATGACGTGATGTAAAAGAAGGTATATAATTTTAAAATATAATTAACAAGGTACACTTGTAAAGTGTATATCAATTAATAAAATAAATTGTAATTAAAAAATATACTATACATTATAAATCAATAGTTATTAACAAAATACGAATGGACAATAGTTTAAGTAACCTATTTAATAATATTGTGAGTAAAGTTATACATGGTAAAATAGTAAATTTAATAAGGGTAAACATAATGATAGTGTAATAGTAAGAGGCATGTAATGATATATAATATACATAATAAATCAATAGTTATTAACAAAATATAAATGGACAATAGTTTAAACAATATATTTAATAATATTGTGAGTAAAGTTATATATATGGTAAAAATAGTAAATTTAATAAAGGTAAACATAATGATAGTGTAATAGTAAGAGTCATGTAATGTTACTGTAATATATATAATAAGAGATTGGATATTATAATAAATAAGTGTTGCATGGCAGCGTAGTCCCTGCGAGGTTGGGATGAAAGTAAATGTGACCGAGTACAGACATGTGGCTAGCAAGTTGAAATGCATGTGGTTTTCATGCATAACATAGTATTCCTGAATTAATTATTCCTGAAATATATCAAAAAATATCAACATGTAAAAGGTTCTTGGACACAAAAAATTTAGCATTCCCGAATTAGTTTTATTTCCATACGTTTTACATACGTTCGTGGAGAGAAACACAAAACAATAGTAGCAACATCTTTTTCATAGGTTTGTTGAAAAAAACACAAAGGAATTGACATTCTTGAATTAGTTATCTTTAAAACAAGGGATCCTGGACACAAAAGAAATTCAAATTTATCAAATTTTAGAAAGTAGATGTTTAGTTTTATACATACGAAATATGTAATTTTATAAAGTATGGGGAACACAAAAAAATAGTAGCAACGTCTGTTACATAGGTTCGTGGAAAAAAACACAAAGAAATTAACATTCCTGAATTAGTTATCTTTAAAACAAGGGATCCTGGACATAAAAGAAATTGAAATTTATCAAATTTTAGAAAGTAGATGTTTAGTTTTATACATACAAAATATGTAATTTTATAAAGTATGGGGATGAGATTTTATAAAGCATGCATGGAGCCCTCATTCCATACTTAGCGAGTTTTTGGATCATGAGTTCTCAGGGTAGTGGACTCAAAATTGGGCCTCTATTGTTCTATGCCCTACAAATAGCACTGAGAGTTTCGCGATATACAAATTGACAAGTGGACTTGCAGACTATAGAAACTTATCAAAAAATAAATAATGCATGTTACATATCTGTGGAAATTACATCAAAATTTAAAAGCATACAATATAATATTAATAACGTCTGTTACATAGGTTCATGGAGAAAAACACAAAGAAAATAGCATTCCCGAACTAGTTTTCTTTAGAACAAAGGGTTCTGGAGAGAATACAAATCGATTTTTTTTAAAGTATAGGATCCTAGACACCAAAAAAGCTAGCATACAATAGAATAGTAAGAACGTCGTGAAAGACAAAAAATTTAGCATACAATAGGACACAAAAAATGTAGTAGACCTCCATAGTTAGCCAGTGTTTGGATCATGGTTTCTCAGGATGGTGGGCTCTAAATTGGGCCTCTATTGTTTCATGGTATACAAATAGCATTGAGAGTTCCTCTATATACAAATTGACAAGATGACTTGCGGACTATAGAAATTTATCAAAAATAAATAATTTTTGTTACATATGTCTGGAAATTACATGAACATTTAAAAGCATACATTAGAATAGTAATAACGTCTGTTAAACCCAAAAAGTTAGCATACAATAGAATAGTAACGATTTTGTGCAAGAAAAAAATTAAGCATACAATAGGACACAAAAAATGTAGCAGAGCTCCATACTTAGCCAGTTTTTGGGTTGCGGGTTCTCGGGCTGGCGGGCTCAAAATTGGGCCTCTGTTGTTCCGTGGCCTACAAATAGTAATGAGAGTTCTGTGATATACAAATTGACAAGAGGACTTGTGGACTAAATTTTTTTATCAAAAATAAATAATGTTGTTACATATAATAACCTACGTTACATAAGTTCATGGAGAAAAAGAAAAAAAAAATAGCATTCCCGAATTAGTTTGCTTGAAATCAAAGGCTTCAGGATAGAAGAAAAAAATGAAATTTATCAAAGTGTAGGTTCTTGGACACCCAAAAAGTTAGAATACAATAGAATAGTGACAACATCGTGTAACACAAAATATTTAGCATACAATAAGACAAAAGAAATGTAGTAGACCTGAATTAGTTTTCTTTGGAACAAAGAAGAAAGGTTCCTAGACACCCAAAAGTTATTATACAATAAAGGCATTCCCGAATCAATTTTCTTTGGAATTTATCAAAAATTAATATTGTGTGTTACATCTTTCTGGAAATTTAAATGCGTTTGTCATATAGACTAATATTGGGTCTCCTGTGGACCATAAAAATAAATAAGTACCAGAGTTAGGAATGTCGAAAGAAGAATTGCATGACGGTAGAGAGGAAGACTTGAAACGAAGAAATTGGAAGTTATGGGTCTTTGGTTAGATTTTTCTATTTAAAGAGGACATAAGTGGATTGATAAAGAAAACAATATGACAATATAGACTTAAACTGGATTGATAAAGAAAGCAAGATGCCAGTATAGACTTACTATGAACATGATGCGTTTTTGTTGTTGTCGTCGATGGTCAGTGGAGTCTTGTCGACCAGTTGTTACCCTTCCTGGATGAGGCTGTCCATTCTCTATTGGAACCATTCTTCGATGTAGATTTTTATTGGGGCCATGTTGATTTCATCTCGGATTTCTATTTCGTAAAGGACATTTTCTAATTTCCTTAGATCCATTGAAATACTATGCAGACTTTGTTCAATTTATTCATTGTGTACTACATAGTCCAGTACCCAATGATCGTGCTCATCTAGATGATGTTCAAGTATGCCGTAAAACTTTTCAAAAGACAACCCCTTTAAAATATCAACTTGTTCCTAGAAGGCTTCTTTGGTGGTTGACAAGGATTTGAGAATTAAGTTTGGATCTTGAACCTTGTTGGTACTTTCGGCTAAGTCCATTTGGATTAGGATTGTGAATAAATCTTCCTTTTATGATATGACTTATTTACATGATTTGATAATGAGCTCCAGGTTGTTAACTTTCTTTTTCCAACATGCTTTTACTTTTTTGGTCCTCTTTGGGGAGGGGAGTTCCTCTTGTCTTCTTTTCAGTTCCGATGTGTTGATGGCATAGTTGGAAAAATGGGTCAACACCTGTTCACAAAAATTCTCATCATTTTTTAAATTCACCTCTAAATGTTCCAGGAAGTCGTTTGCATTCTTTCCAAAGGAAACTGAATTTTTCAATGTTTCCCAGGCTTCAGTAACTAGCTGCATTCTTTTGTTGATGTTATTCTCTATAAGGGATCTAGAGCATGCAAGGAGGGTAGAGAATACTTTCATATTAGTTGTAGTGGTAGCAGGCATGATTTTTTCCAAAGGACTATCAAATTCTAGGGTTGCAATGAAAGCTTTCTCAAATTCATTGAGGCGGTCTTTTAGATTGGAATTTTCCATCTCAATTCCTCCAATGGAATCATGAAGAATTTCACCGGTTACTTGGTGAAATGAAGAGATATGGGATGGCTGCATTTTCCTAAAGTTAATATGTATGAGTGATTTTCCTTTCCTGTTTGTTACATCTCTCTTTTCAATGACCATACTTTTAGATTGGTTGTAAAAAAAAAACGCTCTGGAATATCAATGATTCATCTTTGTCAAAAAATTTGGTCTCAGATATTTCCACCGTGAATGACCCAATTTTATGCATGTGCTCAGTTTCAATTTCAAGTTGTAGTCGTTAACTTTCAATTTTGGGTTCCTCCGCCTTCCCTACATTGTTTTTTCTCTTCTTTGCCAGTGGAAGTTTGTGAGAACTATCAATTTTTATGTGAGGAGGGTTATTATCTCCTCCTCCGTTCAAAGATTTATGGGTTTCTTTCTTACTTAGGTGGGTTGTCAAAGCGATGCTCCATGATGTCATGCTCTTGGGAGTGTTGGTCGGGGATTGGGTACTCTTCTCACTAGATACTTTTCCATGTTGTGTGTACAATTCAGTTGTGCTTTGCAATGTCTCTATGTCGCAATCGACAGAAGTATGATTGTTGTCCGCACTGTCCCTATCTTGGGTCATGTGTCTATGGATAAAAGAGTTGTTAAAGACAATTGCCAGTAAATGTTCTCGAAAAATACCATTAGGTTCGAATCCTTTTAGCCTTTTAGCATACGTTAGGTTCAATTTCTTGAAATAGGCGGCAAACTTGTCAATCTTGTTGATGTTTCTTCACACAAAGTCTTCGACTTTCCAAGGCAGAGGTATGAACTGTTTTTTTTTCTTGTCATGGAAAAAATGCAACTAGTGGTTGTATTGCCTTGCTATTTCTGCAATAAACATCTTGTCTGTGATGTGGCATGGAAGGAAAGACAGATTTTCCTTAGAGCCAAAGACCATGAGGACACCGTGATTTTCCTTTTGTTCAAGTGTGCCCTTCCTGTTCAAAAACTTGGTTGCCTGGCCAAACATCCACGGATCAACCTTGCCTAATGATAAATATTTGAAAACTGAGACAAAGCCATAACAAACTTCATAAAAACAATGGGAGGCCTTGTGCCTCCATAGGGCCTCATACCAGAATGTTACTAGGTCGAATCCATAGTTTATTTTATTGGAAAGAGAGAGTTTTGGAAACAGGAAACAATGCACTATTGAAAAAATCAAGTAGGGTGACATATAAAATTTATTTGATTCTTTGAATCGTGACAACTGGGAACAAAGATCAATGGAAATTAGCTTTCCCAATCGAAAATGAATTGTTCCTTGTCTGTGAAATACAAAATATAAATAATTATATGGGAAATTCTTGCCATGGATGCATGTCCCGTTATTCTTGTAAACGACCAAGCAATTTCCCGAAATGTATTTGTCAGTTCTTCGAGGAAGTCGGCTATGATGTCCAACCCGTTATGATGTTTTTTTAGAAACTGCTTACAGTCTTGTTCTATGAATGTCAATGTTGGCTCCAACAATTTTAACATCTCATGGAAGGCCTGAGCTGACAAAGAAATAAGAGAATGGTCGCGCAGTGGAATAATTCTTTGGCCTGGAATATATTTTTTGGTGCACCAAGAGACCACCTCCTTATAGTCAAAAACCTCATGGACGTAGCCTGCATGAGCGATTCCAGAGTTCTAAATTACTTTGTTCTAGGAGGAATGGGATGAATAGTAAAAGTATGCCCTAGACCATTGGAAGTCCTGGTCCTGATGTCCGATGATATTTACTATATCTCAACAAAATTGTTGTCAACCTGCTGCCATAACTCTACAAGAACATTTTTTTTCTCCAAACGATGAATGAAATGAAAAGTTGGAAGGGATAATATAACCCTGCGCAAATCTTGGTCCAAAGCGTGTAAATGAGATATGTCCTTGAGACTTTCATTCATTAACGAAAATTTGGACGACTGTTGCATGATGTGTTGTTAACATTAAACACTAGTAATCACATACATAGAAATGTGAACATGGAGGATATTGCAATGAGTGATTAAGCATTGCAGATTTCTTGAGTGGGCCAACACGACGATGCATGTTTGAGATGAAAAATCGGATGGGACAAAATAACTCTCTTCACATATTGGTTTAATGCATAATAATGGGATATTTCCTTGAGGGTTTTGCCCATTAATGACAATGTTGACGATTCCTGCATAGTCAGCTGTTAGCATGAAAGGTTTCTAATTGCATAGTAAGAAAGTATGGAGGTCGTGGGCATGGGAAAAAACAACTTTGAAATAGGGTTATAAGGTACAACCGTTGAAGGTGAGGGTGCAAGGGTCAAATTGAATGTCTTAGAACATTTTGAGTGAAATTCACATAACAATGAAGAGGGTATGGTAGGACAGTCTAGAGGGAAATTTGTATATGACTAGTAGGAGCATAACTAATGTATATAAGGAATGATATGAAGTTAGTGTGGATGGAAGGCAACAAGAGATACTTAGAAATGATTGCGATCCATGGTAGAGTGATGCTTGCGAGTTCACCGAGTCTGCGTTGGAATTGTAGATCATAGAAGTTTGGAGTCCAAGATGTACATGAAGCAACAAGAAGCAGAGTTCAAAACCACCAACCCAACAAACATGGCTATAAAATTGGCTTAGTATGGAAAGAAACAATGATCGATCAGATTCGTCGTGTTGGAGATAAATATATGTCAACTTACTAACGCTAGAACCCATGACCATAGAAAGCTGGCTCAGTGTATAAGCACAAAGCGATAATACAAGGAAAGAAGAAAAGGGAAAAGGTACCAAGGAGTCCACGGTGGAATTGTAAATCACAGAAATTTTGAGTGCAATATGTATATCACGGAACAAGAAGCAACACAATTTGAATGCACCAACCTGAAACAATGACTAAAAAATGGAAATTTCGTGAACCCATGAACAGGAGGATCCAAAGTAGGTCACAAGGTATCTCCAGAAGACGTGAGGCCCTAAAGGTCAAATTGTATTGTTAGGAACATTTGAATGCATAATCTGTAACACAGAAGAGGGGATGATGTCGAAACTTGGTAGTGAATTTATATATTGCAGAGAGGTGGATGAGAACTATTTCATATCAGTATGTGCAGTTGTCACTAGTAAGAGTCACTAGTAAGAGCACAACCAATGCATATTAGGAAGGGAAAGAAGTTAGTGGGGATGGAAGACCGTGATAGATACTCAAAACATTTTTGAACTGGGGTAGAGTGAATCTTGCAAGCTCGAGGAGTAAGCAATATAATTGTAGATCACAAATTTTTTGAGTGCAAGATGTACATCATGAAACAAGAAGATGCAAAGCTCGAAACCACCAACCCAACAATCGCAGCCATAAATTTGGCTAAGTATGGAAAGCAACAATGGTCGGTTAGATTTATCGTGTGATTATATAGATGGAGATAAAGATATGTCATCCCGTCAACGCTGGAACCCATGATGATTGAAAGGTGACTAAGTATATAACTAGAGAACCATAATATACGGGAAGAAGAAAAGGGAAAAAGGACTAAGGAGTTCATGGTGGAATTGAATATCACGAAAATTTTGAGTACAAGATGTGAACCTGGTAATCAATTTGTATATTGCGGAGGGCTAGATGCGAATTATTTTGTATCATTGTGTTCAATTGTCACGAGTAAGAGCACAAACAATCTATATTAGGAACAAGAGGAAGTTAGTGAAGATGGAAGGAAACAATAGATACTTTGAAACATTTGTGAACTGTGGTAGAATGAAGCTTGGTTCCAACCCAAAACAGTATCCAAGAGTTTGACATTTCATGAATCTGGCAACAGGAGGATACAAAACAGGCTGACAAGGTCTCTGCAAAAGACCCGAGGCCCCGACATTACAATTGTATCGCTCCAAAAATTTGAATACAAAATCTCTAACACGGAAGAGAGGGCGATGTCAGAATCCGATAGTCAATTTGTATATTGCAGAGGGTGTGATGCAAAGTGATTTGTACCTCTGTGTCCAGTTGTCACTACTAAGAGATAATCTAGTATTGAAAATAACTTTTTAGATGTTGTTAGATACTTGATAGGGATTGCCATCCGTAAACAATGGAAATCTCCACCCCTCTAGCCCTGGACTCCGTGTGTCAATTTGTATATCACAGAACTAGGAGCGTTGTTTGGAGGACACAGAACAATAGAAATGCAATATTGACTCAGCTAGTCTACAGGTCCTCTTGTCCATTTGTATCTTGTAGAATTCTGGGTGCTATTTGCAGGGCATGGAACAATGGAGGCCCATTTTTTTAGCTTTCCCGCCCGAGAACCCGTTATCCAAAATGTGGCTAGGTATGGAATGCATGGTCTATGCATGGTCTATAAAATAGCATGTCCATACTTTATAGTCCGATAATACACAAGAAGAAAAAAAGGGAAAAAGGACGAAGGATTCTATAGTGGAATTGTAGATCACGCAAATTTTGAGTGGAAGATGTATATCACAGAACAAAAAGTAGCAGAGTTCAATCGCATCAAATCGGCAACAACGGGCATAAAATTCACTAGGTATGAAAAGGAAGAGCGGGTGGTCTAATTCACCATGCAACGATATAGATGGAGATGAGTATATGTCAACATGCCAGCGTTGGAACTCGTGACCATAGAAATGCGACTAAGTATATAACTATAAAGAAATAATACACAGTAACAAGACAAGGGAAAAAGGACTAAGTATCTCATAGAAGAACATATAGTGTTTGATTATTAATGCAATTTTTTTCAAACCACTTCCAAGTTCTCAATAGTTAAGGCATAAATTGCAGATCACGGAAGTATATTTCATACCACCGTGTCCAGCTGTCACTAGTAAGAACATTGTTGATGTATATCAGGAAGGACATGAAGTTGATGGGGATGGAAAGTAGAAATAGATACTTTGAACGAAATTAATGTATACGAGGAACCCGTGGTGGAATTTTAGATCACAGATGTTTTGAGGGCAAGTTGTATATAACAGAATGATAAACAATATTGTTCACAAGCCCTGACCCCGCAACGACAACCATAAAATTGCCCAACTATGGAAAGGAGCAACGGTCGGGTAGATCCATCATGTGAGGATATAGATGGAGATGAATACATGTCATCCCGCCAACTCTGGAACCATATACCATAGAAAGGTGACTAAGTATATATCCAGAAAGCGATAACAAGTAGGAAGAAGGAAAGGCCAGTTTGTATCCATCAACCCGACAACCACGATCGTAAAATTGCCTAGGTATGCAAAGGAACAATGGTCAGTCAGATTTATCATGTGAAGATACAGATGGAAATTAAGATATGGCATCCTGGTAACCCTAGAAACACCAATCATAGAAAGACAACTAAGTATAAAACTAGAAAACCATAATAGATGGGAAAAGAAAAAGGGGAAAAGGGATAAGTATCTAACAGTCTAAAAACTTTTTTTTTTTCATTTATTAATGGTAATGTTTTCTAACCCCTGATGGGTTCTCACTAGTAAAATCATAAACTGCAGAACACTGAAGTTGTTTGGCTACAATATGTATATGAAGAAACAAGGGACATAGGTGTTGGGTACTGCAAACCCGGGGCTTGGTGGTGAAATAATTGGTTAAGTATTGGTCAAGAGAAAGGTTTGATATATATATCAATAGTATTCATACTAATATGTAATAATGGAGAAATTTTACATATTTATCTGAATAGTATTCATACTAATATATATTAATGGATTGTTTATGTTTCAAATGCAAATGATCTCCCAATTTGCAGGATGCTCTTTGGTTCACAAATTTCATTGAAACCACAAAAATTTTGATTGCAAGATGTACAAACCGCAACAAGAAACATATATTTGAATTGTGGTTTCAGTAAGATAAATTCCTTACCATCTATCCATCTTGTATTTCTTGCAATGACATGAGAAAACGTTGACTCTCCATAAACATCAATATCTAAATTAAATTAAATGTAATGAAAATTTTGTGTGATTTAAGTAATTAAGACAGCTTTAGTCGTTCCTTTATTAATGCCAAGATTTTTGAATGCCTGGTGGGTTATCAGTAGTTAACGCAAAAATTGCAGAGCATGGAATTTGTTTGGCTACAAGATGTATATGATGGAATAGGGAACATAGTTGTTTAATACCACAAAAACAAACATAATTGCCTAAGCTTTGTCGAAGAGGAATTTTTTGTATTTATTCCAATAGTACTGATATTAGTATATATGCACGGATATTATAAAATAGAAGAAGCTGCAATATATCCAACATACTTGACAGGAACACTGCGTCAACACTTGAGTTTCCTTGTTGTAACTCATTAATTCATTCTATTTACAGGACCCAAAGAATGGAAGCAGGATGACTCCTCCAATTTCTTTCTTTAAATACAGGACCGACGCCACATAAGTATGGCTTATGAAAAATGATTCTTAAATCTAAAATGTAAGAAAGGAATAGAGAAGGGTCTATTTAAATTGAAGTAGTGGGCAATAGAAAGAAAATCTTGTCGTCCATGTTTAATGACACAGGGGAAGAAGGTACAAAATAAAATTAAAACAAGTACCAGAGATTGGAAAATACTATTAAATAATAAACCATAATTATTCTATATTCAAATAAGATGGGTTACAAAATACAAATGAGGCTATTTTCCACAATGATTGTGATTTGGCCTGCCTCTGACCAATAAAAAATATGTACATTGATGAAGCTTCTTTACATTTTTCTTGACGTTCAAAACCTTTATTCATAAAAAATGAGTTGAATATCAATTTTGGGTTTTGTACTTAATCATTGCTTCCAACTCCATGTATCCCATGTTTTTGAATAGCTTGTCTCTTCTAGATATGCCCTGCTGGCAATCGTTGGTTATTCAACATTTCATTCTTTGTCAAGTATTAATTTCCCTCTGTCCTCGAAAACTTGGGGTTTAAGGTTCTTTCCTTGCAATGTTCCCGACCCTTGACATTTGAGACAACTTAGAAATGCGATTCAGGTCGATTTCAAAGTGGAGGGTGTCCTTTTATGCCACAATAGCTATGGCAGGGGAAAAAATTTCAAGTATGTTATGACTAGTATTCTCCTTGTATTCGATCATCCATTTCATTGAAAATCATACCCGAAGATTTGTATGTTGAACTTCTTTTCTTTATTATAGTAAATTGGAAGAAATGTCCAACCCAACTGAAAAATGAAAATATGTTGAGGTACATAACTTCTTCAGGAAGCAAAGGTCTGGAAAGTGCATCAAATGTTGCAAAACACATCATCACAACTCTAGAAAGTGTATCAAATGTTGTAGATCGCAAAAGAATATATATTGTCTCATAGCAATGGAAAGTATGGTGGCTCACAGAAAGGTATGGAATGTTCGGAGGTGACGCCAAATATGTGGAGTCTGCAACTACATCTAGAGGAAACCGAGCAAACTTTGACAAAGAACATGGCTTTCTGTCAAGTTGGGTACTAGACACACATGTAGTTCATAAAACTTTGAAATAAAAACTTTTGTAGTGATAATATGTCATTTTATCCACCCATACAGTTTATGTTACCCGTCTTTGGTTACATTCACAAATAGATTAATATTTCACGTCATTTACGAACATGACGGGCCATTTTGTAAGCCACTATAAACGCACCACCCCTAAGGAAGAAAAGTTCATGTGGGATCTGAAGAATTTGATACACTTGTCAAATATGTGTCATTGGAAGAAGCTATATACTTCAATGAAGAACTATTTTGCACGTGACCTAAAAATTCATTACAACTCCCAGCAAGAAAACAAAGAAATTCAACTTGAACAAATCTCCAAGTAGCCTTTTCAACCAACCAAAGCATCGAACATGGGGAAAACACCAACCAGAACATATTTGTTCTTTTTTTCCTTCCTTTCTAAGCTTCTCTTCTATAACATATTTTTTTTTTTACTCAAATCTCACGTCACATAAAACCAATCTCTCTTCTTTCATCTGGGCCTCAATCGCATCTCTAATTTGTCTTACATGTCCATGACTAGAAGCATTAGAATGAAGGCACCCTAAATCACAACTCTTTGATGATAGAGAGAAATAACAATAAGTATTTAAAAGCATCGTTGGATGATCTTCCGTAGATTTTATGTTAATTCATTTTAATGACAGATGTTCTCGATATTTTTTCTTATTAATGCCAATCTTGTCGAATATGTATGTTGAATAGTGACTAATAGCATCTATTAAAATTCCCATATCCGAGTAGATTCTCAAAAATGACATATAATATATGCACAATATTAAAGAGGCACATTATGTCAAGGGCTCTATGGGTGACATGTTCGTGGACTATGCTGAATATTTTAAGAAAACTAAAAGAGCGCAAATAAATAAATAAATAAATAAATTATTTTTGCAAATTCAAAAATGTAGGAAAAAGAAATTACCAGATCCCATAATATTCGTCTATCTATTAATTTCAATGGGATATGTCCTTGAGATTTCCATTTATTAAAGCCCATATTTTCGAACCTGTCTGGTCGGTTCTGAATTTTGAAAGCATAATTAATGTTTATTTGGAAGGGTGTAAGGTAGCGGGGATGGAGGGGAGCGACAAATGATTTTAAATTTTCTGAACCCGCAAAATCATCAACCTGCTAAAATTTGAAAAGTTGACTAAGTATGGAAAGCTAGGTCGAATAGAAAAACTCATTGTAGGCAGAGGCATGGTTGCGAGTTCAAGGAGTGCTCAGTCGAATTCTAGAGAATGAAAGTTCTAGGAAAAAGATGTATACACCCAACATGACCTATCATACATCGATAGAACCTATCCATGAAGTTGCGTCCATAAAATAGGTTAAGTATGCAACCGAGCGATGGTCGGTCAGAATGACAACAAAAATGCGAGAAACTATAGAGCCAGAAATGCAGTTTACAAGAGGGAAAATAAAAGGGAGATAACAACTATATCGCCCACACACCAAAACCTAATCTCATAAATATGAAACCATAGTAACACATAATCCATGGAAAAAGAATCCCCAGCTATGAAATATATTTTGAGGCCGACAAAGTCTAGTTCAATGTGTAAGAGATGCAATTTATATTGACTGCAATTTTTTAGTACAATATTTTATCCTAATAGTATTGTATGCAGACTCCACTACAAAAAAATGTAACAAGAGATCCAATTGCAGATGCAACATCCTAACATTGCAAACCGTAGGTAAACAAGAAAAAGAACCAAATAATAAACCAATTAAGAATCACCAAAAGGCCCAACTGTAGGCGTAGGACTGGAACCCTACAAATTCTAATCAAACAACACTAAACATCATACATCGAAGAAATAAGAAAGCAACAACCACTCCACCAGGAATGATGTAGTTCCAATCACAATTGTAGAAATCCAAATGTGCAAACTATAACAACATGAATAGGAAAGAAAGAACAAGAGCAACATGCAAATAAGAAATCAACGGAGATGCAAAAAACAAGCATGAACCAGTGAACCAGCAATGCCGCTGAACCATATAAATTTAAAAAATAGAAAAAAAATGTATTGTAACAAGCCTGTTAAGTAAGCATTCAAGGATACCAACCCTATTAGGTGAACATTTAAGTCTGTCAGAAATGCTCTGTAAACATTTAATAAAAAATTCTATGTGGCAGGTCTTTGATGTATCCCCCAAAAATTATTATATTTTTTATAACAATAGTTCGATTACCAGATAATGTATTGGAAGGAAAAACTTTAGATATGCTAGCATATCCAACATTCCATAAATTTACCTACCATAAAATGCTAAACCAGACATTCGGATTAATGCTAGCATCAATCCACCTTCGATGAATGCATAAAAAAATATATGATTCAAAAATACCATATACGATCAAATACTTTGGATATGCCAACATATATAACATTGGGAATAGTGAAGCCAACCATAAGACCTCCAATCCATTTTCCAATCAGATCATGACAAATATGGTACTTTTTTTTATATAAAAATTGATGGCTTGAGTTCCCTCGTTCCAACAATAGATAATATGGAAATATTTGTGGTCAAAGGACAAATTAATACGAGTTAAATGATTTATCGATCACTATAGTCCCTTTATGCCTGCGACATGGAATAAATGAAATATGGCAGGTCTCTGACATATGCCCAAAAAATTATTATATTTTTTGTAACAATAGTTTGAATGCCAGAGAATTTATTGGAAGGCCAAACTTTGGATATGCCATCATATCCAACATTCCATAAATTTACCTAGCATAGAATTCTAAACCAAACATTCAGATTAATACGAGCATTAATCCACCTTTGACGAATGCATAAAAAAATATATGATTCGAAAAGACCACATACGATCAAATACTTTGGATGTGCCAACATATATAACATTGGGAATAGTGAAGCCGACAATAAGACCTGCAATCCCTTGTCTAATCAGATCATGACAAATATGGTACTTTTTTTTATATAAAAATCGATTGTTTCAGTTCCCTGGTTCCAACAATAGATAATATGGAAATATTTGTGGTCAAAGGAAAAACTAATATGAGGTCAATGATTTATTGATCACTATAGTCTCTCTATGCCTACGACAAGGACTATTAAGTAGACAGGGTTAAAATTTATTGTACAAAGGTGAGTATTGGTAACATAGATAAAATGATAATAAGTGAATTAAAAGAGTGATAAATATAAGAAAACAAATATAAATGTAAAGTAAATAAGTGAATATAAAAGGTAAAAAAAAATGTGAGAAGTATGAAAATGTAAATAATAAATAAATAAAAAGGAGAGTAAAAGACACTTATTGATTACATTTAAAAGCACAAAAGGGTATAATAATACATGCAAGTGTATAAATGGTTGATGTTATGTGAATAGATGAGTGTGTATGTGAGCATGCGTGAGGAAAGTGAAGGGAAGAGTATATAAAATGCTCTTTATAACATTTTTTCCAGGGTAATTCAATATAGACAAATGACACAAATTGACATAGGAGGGTAATATTAAGGTAATATTAATCAATGGAGAATCCATTTCCTCCCATTGTATATAAAATATTGTTAATACTGATGCAGGGAATAGATTTCAAGAATAGTTGTAGGGTATAGATTAAAATAAGAGGTATATGTATCATAATTTTAATAGAGAAAAATAGTAGTGGATAATTTTTCAAGATATAATAAGCAATGGACGAAGATGTTATTGTGGAAGTAGATGATGAGTAAGAAGAGTATAGAATAATTTAGTTTGAGGTTAGGGACACACAATGTAGTAAGAAGGTGAGTGGATGGTAGTATTGACATACAACCTGGCAAAATGAATAACAAGAATAAGTTAGTAAATGTAGCACTTTATACAATTTAATAGATGGAGAGAAAAATAAAGAAAAAAATAAAAATAAAATTGGGAAGTGTGTGGGTGAGATGCAAGTAGTAATTGAGGTGGTGTACAATTAAGTAGCAGAAAGTGGGTGCAAACAGAAGTGGATGAGTTATAATGGGAATAATTATACAAGAAATGTAATAACAAAGATGATGATATATATACAAATTTATATAGTTGAGGGTTATAATAAGGAAATAAATACAAATGGAACTGTATAGAATAGAACGATGATGGTATAAAAGTTAACAATAAAGTAATAGACAAGTGTTAAAGAGGAAGAAAAAATATGTAGCAAGAAAATGACTTGGTAAACAAAAACAAATTGTGTATTTAGTGATTTGAGTAATGGATTCAAAAAAAGAGAGTGAGGTACAATATGTTCAGTAAGTGAAGATAGTAAATTAATAAGCGAATGTAATTAAATAAAGTATATGTAAAAGTGAAAGGATATGTTATAAGTATGATTAAAGAATAAGGCACATACTAAATTAGGTCAACACATATTAATGAGATGAATATAAAATAAATAAAATCAGTGCTTGTGTTTGTAATGAGAAAAGAACGTTGCGTCAAGGGTGGTTGATTAAATAAATTATGAAGGAATTAATACAAATGATTGGGAAAATTAATGATGTTTAAAGTAAGATATAATGGTGGAGGAAAGGTAATATGAGGAAGGTTAAATATGGAGTTAGAATTGAGTTCAAGGAGGATTGGAAATGAATGAACTAGAAATATGATGTTGTGTAGGGAAGAAGAAAATGATAATAGTTGATTAAGCATGGTGAAGTGTGCTACGTAAATGGTAAATTAAATGTATTCTACAAAAGTAAGAGAGAGTAGTTGATTGGAGTAAGAAATAAAAGGTTTATGAGATATTGCAATAATAAGATGATGGGTGTATAAATAATATAAAGTATTCGTTAAGTTAAGAAATAATGACGTGTTTAAAAAAAAAAGTGGTATCAAATGTAATGACAGATGGAAATGTGAAAAAGGAATGTTAAATAAGACAATACAATATAATAAATGTTAATGACTTCTAGAAAATATTTTAAGGAGTAATAATATAATGAAAGACTAAGTGATACCATAATGGCCTATGGTGTGAACAAATAACTTGAGTTCATAATGATAATGGAATTTTTTTGATGATATGTTTTATTACATTGCGGGTTGTGGTAAGAAATTTGGATGAATTGCTAATGGTTGATGTAATAGTAACATAACTTGTTCTTAGTTATGCATTGATTTTTTAATTCAATTTGAGTTAATTAATAAGGAAATATGGTAGTGAGTGCAAGTGAGTAAATAAATTACTATCTACCCCCACCTTGAGTGAAGATGACCTTGTAGATAAACAAAAGAAGAAGAAGAAGAAGAAGAAGAAGAAATGCATGTTCAACATAACATTTATGATGTTCACTTAATGGAAAATTTACCTATTACTTGACAAAATCCATTTGACAAGTTGAGTGATAAACAATGGGAATGTTCATCCCACTAATGAACTTATTTCATAGTAAGATGAAGGAACTTGAAAAGTGGTAGTGATCCAGCCAGAAAGGGCTAGAGCCCAAAGTCGGTAAGTGTCATGTAGGTATAAAGGATATAAAGTTGAGATGTATGAAAAGGAATTGTGAGAAATAAGTCCTTAAGACAAGTAATTATAGAATGTGGAATAAACCCTAGTAAGAAATTTATTCTTGGTCTAGATATGCTCACTAAGACATGATAAACATGGTGCCCTTCAAAGCATGTATTCGCTTGTAATGCTCTTGTAGGTAGAGAACTTATCGTGCTTTGATTGTGATGAAGAGAATCTTATAATCACCATTTCCTTATCAAGATCTAATCTATTTAACTTAAGAAGCAGGTCATTGATTAATAATAATGACTAAACAATCAATGTAACAATTATTTCACATATTGATTAATTAAGAATATCTTAGTCAATGTTCCTAAGCATGGGAAAAGTTTGTGATGACATATGTATTGTATCACTCAAGTGAGAGTGATAAAAATTTAGTAGTAATTGGTTAATTATCAAGGTATTACAGGTGGGATTATATGCATAGATTAATGAAATTTATATAAATCTCAATATAAAAATCACTTAATAAGAAAATTCATAAATAGCTAGGGTTTTAACTGGTAGTCAAACTAGTAATCTATACTTTAAATATTATAATCCTACATGTAGCTCGAAAAGAATAAACTTGTAAGAGAAGCATGTCTTAACACTAACTAAATCACAATGATAATGAAATTTGAGTTTGGCCATAATGGAGGTCTGCTAAAGAGGGGTAGCCACGATTAATATATTATTAATGTCAATGTGTTTCTAGTCTAGTCAAGTTCGAGTGGGACTAGTATGGAACAAGATCTTCTACTTGAGAGGATGCAAAGACCATACTACAGAATATCCCTCACTTTTTACCTTAGCTTCCAGATGATGGTTTCCAAATGGTTGGTGTATGTAACACCATGTTTTGACTTAGACAACTAGAATTACTTATGGTCTAGTCATATCTTTATTGGATTATTATATGTGGAAAACTATACACATTATATTTTTGACATATGGACCTATGTGAATGTAAATACTATGAATATTTATCATTATGTGATTTATCATGGATATTATGTGACCTACTTCTAGCTTGAAAATTTGAATTTGAAAGATATTGGTACATGGATACCATGTTAATTATATGGTTAAATGAAATTAAATGTTAATAGTGTATGGATATGCATGAGTATGTGTTATAACTAACCTACAAAGTAATGGGCTATGAAATACCCAAAGGATGATGATAATAAATGGTTAATGTCGTGAACATTGACTAATAAACAATATGGTATGAATCTTTGTATATTAAATTATGTTGGTTCAAATGCATTGCTATGATATGTGGTAAAGTGTAGGTTTTTCAGGTAATGAGACCGCTTGAAACAAAATATACGATGAAAAAATTTCCATCAACACAGTGCCACCATATGGTCCATGATAGGTTGTTGAACCTAGTTCTATCAGGAGGGGTGGAGGCATCTCCCACCGTGTATCCTCCAAAACCTAGAGTCATGGGAGGACACTATTAGGTCATGCTCCCCTAGACGTGTGATGATGACTTCTAGTTTCCTGTTGGGGAAGCTTGGTCAATATAGTTGACACTTTTTCTTACGAGTTCTATCTAGAGTTAGGTCAATATAGTTGACTCTATAGGATAGTCCAACAGAGGAAGGTAGGAATGGAAGATGGAAGTAAGTTAGGGTGGTAGGGTGCTAGAAGTACTTGAGAGTGTATGGGGTTTTAATATTATAAAATAAGTGTCTAACTTTCTCTATGTTCTTAACAAAAAGGAGGGAAAAAAAAGGTCTTAACTGAATTACAATTATCTAGGTAAATGTTGCTTTGTGCTAAAAAATTATAAATGAAACATTATGCAAATAGTGTAAGTGATTGATTTATTCTTTATGAATTTAATTGCATTGTTGATTGGATTGGAAGAATACATGAATTGTATTATATGTGTTAATGATTTCCATTAGTACATGCACTAGTTTTGTATGTGCTAGCTACACATACATTCCTTGTGCATGTACATTAGTATTTATGAATGTTTAAATTAATGATGTGTTTATTTGATCTAGATGTATGAATCATGTCATTGTTCTCCTTGTATTGTATGTTACTATAACCTCAGGTTGAAGTTTCTTGAAGGGTGTGTGTATGTAACACCCCAATTAGATTAATTAATGATTTTATTAAGTAAGGTAAATTAAGTTATTAAGGCATTAAAAGTTAATTAATTGATTAAATCATTAGTTTATCCAACTCAATTAATTATTGAATTAATTATATTTTATCATTTATTTATTTATTCCTTTTGAATTAAGAAATGTAACATTTAATAAATTAAGTATTTCATTTGTGGTTGGGGTTGGTATGAATTTATGAAAAAGTATAAGTAGAGGGGAAATTAATGATGCGAAGGATTCAAGAGAGGAGGATAAGGAAGAGAGGGTTGGACTTGGGAAGGAGGGGAGATTTTTGAAAAGAAAGGAGAAACCCGGGGAAATAGAAAGGCAACATAAATTTTGGAGAGGAGGAAGGTTGCAAAACGTTTCTTATGGGTTTTTACTAGTGGACTGTTGTTACTGGGATTTTGGTCTTGTGGGACAAGAAATTTTATTTCCTAGATCTAGGGAGCCAAAGAGGCTCTGTTCCTAGCTGGCTGGGAGGAAGCAATTTTAGTCAGTGGTCTAGCAGCAATGGACCAACTCAACAAGAATCATCTAGGGACAAAATTCTTCTGCAAGAGGTATTTCACTATTATTATTCAAAGTTATGAAATATACATGCATGGAAAATGTATTACTTGTTTACTTATATTTAAGTGATTAAACTACTAATATTTACAATCCTGTAAACAAAAGTTACATTTATTTTCTTGAAAAGAGAAACATGAATTAAATAGAAACATAGGTTCAGTTTCATGCAAAACAAAAATACTAGTTTACATATATTCATAAGATATATCATTATCACTTAGATTAAAAATTTACTTTTAGTTATGAAACCCTGAGAAGGGCTATACAAGGGAGATCTTTAGGTGCCTTTCCCTCTTCCAAAAAGTTTTATATTTGTTCAATATCTTTTAGGGCTACTTCAATACGAAATAAATGTGCATCTAGAAGGTCGTCTTCTATGTCCATCAGGTCCACTCCCATTTCTAGTCACGACAGATGGTCGGACCCAACATTATTTTTGCATGGTCGAACTATTACGTCGAATTTGAATTATTAAAATAACAATAGCTAATGAAATATTTTCCCCTGGTGCATGGGTTTGTTAACTAGATACTTTAGGTCCCGGTGATCTATAGAAAATGTAAATGAGTTCGTGAGAAAATAATGTTGGAATTTCTATAGTGAAAAGATCATTGAAAAAGATTCTCTTTCGGTGGTCGAATAATTTATTTCCTCTTTATTTAGATTTTGACTAGAATAATCACTACGATGTTATATTGTGTCATCATATGGTTGTGTGAGAACTAATCCTAAAACAATACTTGATGCGTCAAAATGTACATGAAAGCTTCTTGACCAATCGAGAAATTTAAGTATAGGGGATTTGACCAATTTTTTCTTTAGGAATTCAAATGACTCTTGACAATATTGGCTCCATATGAATTCAAATTATTTATGATGTCTGCATAATGACGTATGGACTTTCTATAATATCTAGTATGCCCTAAGAATAATTTTATATGCTTTTGATTGATAGGTGGTTTTAATTCGAGGATGATTTTAATTTTTTCCATATCTACCTTCAAACCATCCTTGCATACAACATGTCCTAAGATGATGCCAATTGGGGTGGAAAAGATACATTTCTTAATATTTATGGACAAATGAATTTGCTTGCATTTTTAGAGCAATAACCTGAGCCATTGTATGTGGTTTCTAAATAGGCTATATATGTTCCAATAATCAAAATAGACAACCATCATCTTGTATATGTATTCTTGAAATGCCTTCACAACTATCCTTGAAAAAACTACAAGGGGATTCTTTAGCCCAAATGGCATTACTCTATAGGAAAAGGAGCCAAATTTGGATACAAATGTTTTTGTTGGTTGGTCTTGTTTGGCTATGGGTACTTGGTTGTATCCTTATAACCCATCTTTAAAGGAATAATATTTGTGTACTACAACTTTTTTGATTATTTTATGCACAAAAGGGTGTGGGAAATGGATATGTTAGTATCATTTTATCAAATCCTCTGATGTTGATGCATATTATTATCTTATTAGGGTCATGTTTCTTTGGATGGAACACCATGGTACTTTACCATTCTCATTTGTTGACTGGGTATATTATGCATGATGTTGGCATTCCATTGATTTCTTTCTAGATAATTGGTTTGTATTTATGTGCTAGTTTATAAGGTTATTTTTAATTGCTTTTTCCGTAGGGATGAGTTCAATTTTCATTTTCCCCATTTCATGTACAAGCCATTTTAAGTATTTATAGTCCCATGCAAACACATATTGGTATTCCCTTAGTAGGTTGACTATATCAGTTGTCTACGTTTCCAACCAACAATCACCTACTTGTGTCATCTTAGGTCAATTTTCGTTTGATATATTAAATTCCTTTGTCTTTATCTCAACATCGATCCATTCTGGTAGTTTTGATTTCTCAAGGTGTTTTTCCCATTCTTCGACTTTAGTGAAAATTTCTAGGAAGTCGAGTTGTTCTGGATCGTCCTTCTCTACCTTGGTTACTTTTAATATTCAATTTACGTCATTTTTCATGGTTGGGTGATTACTTCTCCACCAAAAACTTTGTCCCATAAAACTTTTGTTTTCCATGTTGATTCATCTAGTAGTTATTATTTTGTTACTCTCTATCGAGATATGGTGGCATGTTAATGTCGATCCTATGTCGACAATCATTTTCCCCTTTTTTTTTGGCTGGTGTTTTTTTTTCAAGAAAAAATTTGATTTGCTCGGATGCTTCTCTTAAGTTCTCCTCCTCTAGAATGAATTCAAAATCTATGATAAAATTATCTTTGATGTCAAACTAGTTGAGTGTGTGACCACATGATTATTTAATTTTGTACCCTTTTTTTGGTATTTCATCTAGTGTATTTGGAAACATATGTAGCCATACCCTTTCTTCCCTATAGCCTATTCTTCACCATTCATTTTTGCAGCACTGAATGTGTTCCATGGGATCATATCTGATTTTGAAGAGGCGAATGTTGGTTGATTTGGATAGATTCTTTTCTCCAAGGCATTCAATAAAATAAGTCGATACGGTTGTCCATGTTTGTAATCTTGGGGAATGTCCTTCCCACCATATTGTAGCTTGGCATGTGAAAGTTTCCACCAATATCTGAGTTATTCCCTGTTCTCCAACTGATTGAGAAACTTCTTCGATGTGTGTCGATGGTGTGATATGTTCATTATAGAACAATGTATTTTTTCTTCCTATTGTTGGTCAGGATTAGAGTGGGTGTTTGTCGAAGCCTTTTCTCATATACTATGGGTACTGCTTGGAATGGAAAACATGTTCTTGGACATTTTATTGGAATGGATTTGATGGACCAATAGTCTTATTTTTGTGCTTTAGAATTTTCTATCTGCCAATTATATAAAGACAAATCGTAGTTGTATCCGACCAACAAGAGAGTTTCTATTAAAATTTATTTGTGCATATTTGGTTCAACATAATCTCTTTGTTAATTGATTATTTGGTACACACATCAAGCTTCTTGATCTTCGTCCCATGACTCCATCCAACGTTTCCCTTATTCGGGGTCCAAGGGGATAATTATTTTACTATCGATCCCTTTTATCTTGATTCTATCCCTTTCGAGAGAGATAGTGGATTTCATTTTTCATCTCCATGGTCAACCAACAAGTGTTGGATAAGCAGGCATTCCTTTGACTAAGTTGATTACCTCGAAGTTGGTTGAAGTTGGTATACCCATAATTTGTGTTTCCACATTTATGAGTATGTCGATAGGTTTTATTAATATTTTGCGGCAAGTTTGCAGTAGTTCAATGTCAAGGATAATGAAGGTCATCCCAACCTTATCCATGTGTCCTGAGGAAGGATATTTACTTGTGATATGAAATCGACGACTACGTGTTCAATCATTAACCCATGGATTTCCAAGTAAACTTGTGGGTTGTAATATTTATGTTTATATGATATCTCTCTCACATATTTAGATGGTCTATGTCACTCTTTATATTCTTTGAGGATGTTGAGAAAGTCTAGCAGCCAATCAACTGAGTGATGGTTTTTCAAGAGTTGTATAAATTCTTGTACTATATGTTAATTTTTTTTTTCTTTGTTCTGATGTTCTTGGTTAGTATTTTTAAACAATTTGAGTGATTCCCTCATGATCTACTCTTCTTTGTAAAGATTTGGGAATGGAATAGAGTTCCATGTTTGTCGATTTTTTGATAGATTTTTATTAATATCTCATCCTGCTCCTGATCTTGTAACAATATGTATATTCTTCTAGTTTAATAATTCCTTTTTTGGGACTGTGTGGAGTAAGTTCACAGTCCTTTTGTTCAATATTTTATCAAGTACTATCGGGAGATCCTCAAGTGAGTGATTGTCGACACTACATATATTGAAAAAATTTAAGTCACCTCGATCTTTTATTGGAAAAACAGTTATGATGTGGTCTTCTTTCAAGTAGTTAAAAAAGTAAGGTCAACCTCGACCTCGATTGTGACCCTGAGAATTTCCTCGACCTCGGTCACCTTGACCTCGACCATAATAGTTGTTTCTTCTTCCATGGTCATTATTTTGGTTGGTTGCTTCTGTATGAAAAATTGTGTGCACATTTGTTTTATTTTGTGTGTTTAATCTACATCCAGATGTTGTATGTCTATGAGATTCTCAAATATGGAACCATTTGGTGTTTTTCAAGTTATGTGGGCAGTATTGTATAGTGTGTTCTGGCAAGGCCTCACATATATTCCAGTATGTCTCGGCTTTCACTCGGTGTGCATATGTTGCTCTTGTCACTTGATCATTGAGATTGCAGGTGTCTTTTGTGTGATGGTCTTCACAACATACAGTACACAACATTTCATTTCTCCTTAAATTCAAGTTCTTTATAGTCTGTTGAAGTTGCTCCAGTTTGTCCTCTAGCCTTTTTTCTGCTAATGAAGAAGTCAATGGTACTTCATCATCTAATTTGACGCATTGTGCTTTTTGTAGTGTGTATTTGCATGTGTTTATCTCGTAGAGGCACAATGGTGTTCACATTATCTAGAGTAATCCAACTACATACTATTGTACTAATAAGTCTTGATAAATCGACAATGAAATTTCGTTGAGGAGGTCTTTAAATATTTTTTCATATTCATACACCGAATCACTTGGTCTTTGCTTTATCTCTTTAAATTTATGTGCAACTAAATGTGCAACATCTTGGACTTTGAATAATGATAGGAAGTTTTTATTTATGTCTTATTTCAATCAATTTTTATTCTTTGTATAATTCATAAACCATGTAAGAGTGTGGTTCGAAGAGTTGCACCAAATTGTGGCATTTATTTATCCTCATCTGTGATGTCTGTTGTGTCCCAAAAATTTTCATGTACGAAACAATTTCGTTTTGGATCCTCATCTCCTTCAAAAATGGGAATATGATTGAGTCTCATTGTTTTTTTCTTTTTAAGAACACTAGACTTTTGTGATGTTTGCTTAATCAAGGGTTTCGACTGGGGTGTTAGACTTTTAGTTAGTTGTTATTGTGCTCACTCATCTTTCGGTCGATTTTTCGTCAGATAATATTTTAAAAGTAATTGTTTCTTCATTGCTTTTGGATTTATTTATTTAGTTTGAAAACTTTTATCTTTATACTCGATGATACATTGTTCCAGTTAAATTATTGTGTTCCTTTGATATGAGATTTGGTAAGGGCGTCGATACTGTGAGATCATTGATGTAAATTAGCATGTTCTCCACTTCGTTTAGGTTTATTTATGGATCGACTATGAGCATATTACGTACATTCCCAAATTCATTCATTCTTTAACATAGACTTGTGATCTGTTCGTCAATATGAAGCCTCTGCTAGGGGAATTCTTTTATTCAAGGGATACTTATTTGAACATGAGGAGTGCATAATACGGCTCCTGAGTCTACATAATCCATGACTTTGGGTTGGTATTCAAGTTGATCGGTGCCCATGATAGCCTCTATCAACTGTACTTCATTACTTTTTTGGGGGGTCACCACGGTTTCTACTATTGACAGATCTGGTCGATTCATGTCAAACTCAGACTTCTCACGTTCTCTATCAAGATGAACCTCCTCAACTAATTTTTTATTCAAAATATGATTGTTCCACATGTTACATATCTGATCTCTTTTCTTTTGTCTCTTGTCCTGCTCCAATTTTTTGATGTCATTCATTTGCTTGTAAATTTTCTTTCCTATCAAAGACATTTATGTTCCAGTCGTATGAAATCTGGTATTCTCTTATTTTTCTTAGGACATGTCACAGATCAACTGAACCCCTGTCGTTGCCCCGAATTACTCAGATTCAGTGGTGATGGCCATATTTATTTTCTCAGAAAGTAGTCCCAAGTTTCTTTTGTATCCTTTCACTTTGCTTCCAAGAATTCTTCCCACTTCTTGTCTTTTTCTTCCAAATTAATATTTAGTAGAGGTATGCTTATTCGAGGTCAATACTCCACAATGTCATTGACTCCATTGTTGAGCAAAAATTTATGGAGAAGTCTTGGGATGGTACACATAAATCCTTCATGCAATTTGGTGTAGAATTTTTATTTCATTATGTCCAGGGAATTTCGATCCTCAATGGCTTGGTATGTTATATAAGCTTCAACAATTCTTTCAACCCACTCATGCAAGTTCGTTTGACCTTCGTTTATAATCTTGAGCATTTATGTTTCGTCGGAAGTCAATTTATGCATTATTGGATCTCTTAATGTACTCAAATATGGATTTTAGGATAGCCTCCATGAATTGTTTGTGAGTCTTTGATAAAAATCATGATCTTTCTTTTGCTAGCATGAGGTTGTTCCTTCTTGCATAATTCTAGATGCATATTTCAATTTTTCGCTCCCACCATTCATGTATGTCTTGTAAAGTTATCATCTATGTGATCTTTTGCATGTGCAGGTTCATAATGACCGACAACAGAACCAATGTTGTAATCTAGGGAAAAGTAGGGAGTGTTACCAGTAGCCCATCACATAACAAAGAAAATCATAGAGGATACATACAAATATGTAAAGACATAAAAAAAGTAGCGAGAGCCCCAAAAATTGTACTTTAATACACAGACACACACACACCACAAAAGAGCCACTTTACTTGATACATGATCATCTATTTATACATACATGTTTATTTAACAGGAAGTTGTAACTACTTGACTGCCTAGGTTGGTCAGTTTAACAAATACTTCGATCGACCTATAATTATGACTTTGATAGTCGACTGACTAATTGTTAGTCGATTGTCGAGTCTAGTTGACAGAGCTGACTAGCCCTTACAACAACCTCCATTTTGCTATGCATGATAATTTTTGAAGATTTTTGTGAAAAGAGAAGCTCCCCTTGTTTGGTGGATGGAAGCCTTGGTTTGTTAAGTTCTTGTAGGTGGAGGAGAGTGGCCTTCACCCTTTATGTTTTGTTGAATAGAAAAAATTTCCCCTCATGGCACCATACTCTGGCTAGGTGGTGGCTAGTTGTAGAGATAACAAGTGCAGTTGTGTTTATTGTTGGGTTCAAATTGGCACACCCTTGAGCAGTTTCTAGCAATTTCTACTTTCAGATAAGTGTTTTTTGTGGCTTGAATTTCCATGACATGTTTATTTAATACTATGGATTTCATGTTCTAGTTCTTTGCAGGATTTCTTATTTTATACAAAGGGTGGAAAATTATTACTCCACTTGTCTAGCTTCTTGTGAAATTTGAAATAATATCTCATAAAACATATTCTATTGTTGGTTTTATTCCTTTCTTTGTTTTGAAAGGGAAGATTTTAGTAATCATTTATCCCTCAAATTATGAACAAAGTGTTGTATTCTCACCTATAGTAATTTATATGAACAAATCCTCAAGTATTAGTAAATTGAAACCACTAAATTCCTCACATAACAACTTGGTAATTTTAGAAAATGCATTTTTTGTTAGAAACATGAAGGTCGGGTAGTTGGCTCTAGCCACTCTATTGGTCTGGAAAATGTACTAAACTCAGAACTTGAAGGAAGTTCAAGCCCTTGTTTCACATTAAGAGTGAGACAAATGTTAAATAGAGGAAAAATATTTCAAAAATAAATAATAAGAAAATAATTAGAAGTGAAAATATAATTTCTTAGTTGGAAATATAAAATGAAATTTGGAAATTCAAGCATTGTGATTAATTAAAGCTTCGTTAGAATTAGATAAAACAAGAAATTTTACCAGGAATTACATAGTAAATTTGATGGTCAAAGGAGAAATATTTGGAAAGAGGAACTACTCCTTGAAAATCGCAAAGAGATGCATGTGAATAGGAGATTAGTAATTTCTGGTAAAAACATAGTTTTACCATGGAGGATTTTATTTGCAAGAAACGTAATATTCTAGAAAAGAATTTAAACAAAATAATTGCATAAATTATATATATAAATGTGTAATTCTATGTTTTTTTGGACAAAGTTGAATGAATGGTCAAGTCTGGAAACTCCTGGTAAATTCCAAAATTTACCATTTAAATGTTCTAATATTTAAATAATAAGGTTGGAATCTATTATATTACAAACTAGAAATTTCTTCCTGGTGCGTGAGTAATGGGAAACTTGAAGTCTTCCCCTTATGTGCAAAAGTTTAAACTGTGCTAAGATCTTCCTAGTTTTAAAATTCATGCTCTGCACAGGTCCTTTGGCACTCCTGAACGAGTTAATATTAAGGTATTTTTAAATATCAATAATTTAATGCTTGGATTTATATAAATCATGTTATTTTTTCCTCAATGTAAATAATTTTAAATATTATTATCAAAATAATTCTCTTTCAGATCGATGTCTTGAGTGTTATAAGGATTATAAAATTAAATGTTAAAACCAATCCTTTTGGAGTCTATCCATCAAAGTAAATGGAAGGGTGTGTTTGAATGAGGTGGAAAATTCTTGGAGTGATAGCTTGACTGTTATAAGATTATAAATATATTTTCTAATATTAAATCGTGCTCTTTCTTAATTGGTTGTTGGACAAATGAGAAGAGAATGCATGAATAAACTATGAAGGTTCAAAGCATGATATCTTGAGGATTATAAGGTCACACACGAATTTTATAATATTAAACCTTTCTCCTTCATAATTGGCTATCGAAAAAATGAGAGCAGCATGCATGATTAGACTCCAAAAATTTCATAGTACAGTAGCCTAAGTTTTATAAGGTCATACACAAGTTTTATAATATTAAAATTTTCTCTTTTGTAATTGGCTTTCAGACAAACGAGGGGAGCACACATGATTAGACTTTGAGTATTTCAGAGTATGATAGCTTGAATATTATAAGGTTATAAAATACATAACATTTGATGTGAAGGAGGTCCGAATACACATGAGATAATATATAATATTAAATATATTTTAATTCCTTTTCTTTCCCTATATATATAATTATGTGAAGATTTCTATGCGAAGTTATAAGCCAATGTCTATGATTTATGTGTTAATCAAGGTTAATAAACCTAAGTGTATTATAATTAAACCAATTATAATATAATATAATATAATATAATTAATTAAATTATAAGATAATGATAATAAGAGTGATGTTTAAATTAACACCAAAAAAACCTTTTTTGGGATGTGGAGTTCCTCAAGTAAAAGAAATAGTAATTTCTCATTGTTATCGGGCAGGTAAGCTCAATTAGGTCAAAATGGAATAATGATTAGGATTTTAAATTAAGTAAGGGTTAATTAAAACTAATAAGGATTAAACAAAGAAGATTTCCAAAGTGGTATTTTTATGTATTATGGAATAATTAATTTGAAATATTATTAAGAATCATCGAGGCGGATTTGGATCGTCAGATCTAGTGGATAGCTATTCAGTGTGATTGGAGGTTTAAAGGGATGAGTAGGAGAGGGAGCAAGTTGGTAGGAGGTCCAAGGACCATATATATAATTGCGTGAGATGTGAGATAACAATTTCTATATTTCACAAAACCTCCTTTAGAAAGGTCAATCCTTTTCCTTATCTAGTGGTTACTTGGAACCCCGAGGCACAGTACATCCATAGGACCAAATAAACAAGGATATTTTGATTTGTTATAATATGTGTAATAAGATTGATTGATTCGAAGTATTCTGTGGGGCCATGGAAGGAATGCTCTGATAGGGGGGAGTTCTGAGAATGAAGGTGAACTGTTGAATCAAAATGGGAAAGATTTAATCTCAACTGTTAATCGAGACAATTCCCCTAGAGAGGCTAAGCGAGAAGTTGAAAAGTGGTTATCCATAGATCAAGTAGAAGTTTTGAGGAACTCCTAGCTATTTAACCAGGTTATCCGAGAACCATTAGGGAGACCTTCAACCAAAGAAGACCTTGATACTTTAAAATGTTATAACATTCAATGTAGATCTCTAATTTGGGCATAGTTATAGTCATCAAAATTCTCATGACCAGTTGAAGACATTGATTCCCTCGAGAAGAGACTTAGAGGTGGTTAAGTAAAAAGTGAAATTTGAATACCCCATCCTTTAAAAGGTACTTGGGGGATTGGGTGTCTTACAAAGTGGTATTAGAGCAGGAAAAAACACTAGGCCTAGATGGGCCATAAATTAGTTCTAGGACTAGTATAACAAGTCCAAGACAATCCTGTTAGAAAATTCCCTCTGTGTTGGAAAAGGTTTATCAATTATTTGAACAAGTTCCTTGATTGAAATTTCATTTTGAAATTTCTTACAGCAGAAATATTACATGAAGATTTGTAGTAGAATGAGAATATTTTTTCTTTATGATATCTACTCCTACAAGAGTGGGAATATGTTGATAAGCATTAATGGTTGAACTTGAATGTGAAGGAATAAAAATGGTAGAGTCTTGTTAAGGGATTCTTAAGCCCAAGAGATGCATGAACTAGTGATTGTAATGCTACCTCTATGTATGGGAAGTTTAAGCCTCTAGCATTTATGATGGTTTTTTTATATGAGGGCTAATACCCTTATGGAAAAATTCCTTATGGTTAAATGAATTGAGTAAGGAGTGATAAAACCCTTGGCAATAATAAAGTGTTGCTCTAATAAAAGGGAAAATCCTATATGTAAAGTTCCTCATGATTAGAGGATCAATGGAAAATGGGTAAGGTCAATTTACTTGACCCGTGATGAGTGAAACATATTATTGGAACAATCTCGATATGAAAATAATTGGAATACGTCTGCACTATAGGAATGAGTAAAATGCTTGGTGCATGAGGATATGTTGGAATGCATGTGGAAAATATTGAGCATGCATGTAGACTTATTATAGTCTATTATTGGATGTAAAATATGGTGATGTCATAGATCATATGGTTAGTAATGATATGATTATATTAGTATGAGTAAAATGTTGATGATATTGATGTTATGTTACCTTATGAGGATAATGTATAATGGGTAATGAAATTTTGATCTTGAATGCAATAAAGGAAGTGTTGGGGCATTTCTAGATGACCAATGGGTCAGATTGACATCCAAATATGGATGGTATCCATATAGGCATGGTTGGGTATGCTCAAGTAGTAGTGAGAGAGAATCTAAAAAGGATTCCCTTGATAAAAATGTTTGTTTCCAAAGAATGGTTTGAGGCGTGAAGAGAAGCTAGATTGATTGTCTTATTTCCATGGGAATTGTTGGAATTGTCCAGATTGTATTTATGGGTTGTGGAACACTTTAATGAAAGTTGAGGAAAGAGTGTTTTCTTGTTGGTTGTTGTCATGTAAAAATGGAAACATAATTATGAATATGTCTACGAGACTTCGCATGTGAAAGATTGTAAGATATCAAAAGACAGGATAACATAGTGTTGAGTAATCCTATGATACTTGCCACAAGAATGTATGTAATATTTCTGGGAGAAGGATATAGAAGTTGAAATTTTCAATTATGTGAATGACATGGAAAAAGGTGCAAGCAATGGAATTGCATGCTGAATATTTATCTATGTTTATATATGCTTGAGTGCATGGATTGAATGTGTCATAAGTTTTCCCAGTATGAAGATTGATATTAAGACCAAATAGAGATGAATAAATGATATATAGTTTTCAAGTGATTCACATGTATGATGTACGAGTATATGTATATTAAAGGCATGATATGCATTCTTGAAGAAGTGAAATGTAGGGATAGAATTTCACTGTTCAGGATTGAATAAATACCATGGATGAATGGATGAGTCCATTTTAAAGAGTCGTGATTTTTTTTTTTGAATAATAGCTTGAAGATGATGTGTTCCATTTCATATAGAAAAAGTAGTATAAATTGATGAAAGAGTAAATGGGGAGGGATGCTCGGTTCTCATGATAAAAGGAAACATGATTACACTTTTAAAGTCTGCATGTAAATGATTGTGAAAAATAATGAACTAATTAATTCTCAATAGATACAGAAATGAAACTATAAAGTGTTCCTATGTTGGAAACACACAATGCATCCAAATGAATGTTGAACAACTTGATTTTCTCTTTGGTGGAATGTGCATAATGCACTAGTTCTTAATTTGTGGGAAAAATCTTGTTGTTGTAACATGTTGAATTATTGTTACACACCAAAATGTCAAACCACCTTGTCGCACTTAAGTGTCATAAGTGCAGTATGCACCTTACCATGTTTCACATGGACTTTATCAAGTGTCACATGCACCTTAATAAGTGTCGCATGCACTTTATTAATTGTCGTATCTTTGACACCATGGAAGAACATTTGTCATAATCTCTAATCCTCATGAAAAGGTCAAAAAAATGCTTTTTACCTTCAGATTTTGACCCTTTTTTAAGGTCAACGCTACCCTGCCCATGTATGTGGAGTGTTAAAATCTTATCAATTCTCCCCTACCCATGTACAGGGAGCGTTGAAAACACTATGTTCTCAATACTGGGGAAGTGTTGAAGTTGTTAGATAAGTTACAACTAGCCCTTCATTTTTTGAGGATTAGCTCTGAGACGCTCTTAAGTGGTTTTGGTTGAGGCGTTGAGTCATAAGTAGAGTCACCCATATTCCCTCCATTTTGGGTTACAAAATCATAAACTAAGGAGATAAAATATCAATTATTCCCTAAAATGGATATAGTTGTTGAACCTCTCAAATCCTATATAATGAGGCCACTCAAAGGTGAAAGTGGGGAGTGTTAGCACTCTGTAAATTTTTTCCAGATGAATAGACAAAGGACAGAGGTAATTGTTTCAACTATCTTTAGAGATGAGAAACTATCCTTCTCAACTCAGAGAGGGATCTGTCATTTCACTTGATATTTATTTGAAAATCAGTCACTAGATTCGGTTGTTTTGGGGGTTTTAATAAAATTGTTGCCAAAGAAGGGGAGGAACACTCACAACTATGGAGTCAAAATTCTGAAAGTGAACAAAAGAAATGCTCAGCTATTATAAATATGTAGAGGGTAAAGGATAAATGAGGTGATGAATTTGAGTTATTCTTGAATTTAAATAGAGTGTAAGAAGATAAAGAAAACAAGTAACTACATCAGAGCATTACTGAAATGAATTCTGAATTAGTTAAGAAGTCAATCACATAGTTTAAATTTCTTAAGCCAAGAGCATCATTGGGCCTTTAACTATCCAATTTAAATAGAATAAAATGTAAATGAAATGACATATCATAGGAAATACATACGATGAGGGGAATCAAAGCTCATATCACCACCTTTAGAATATTTTTATAGAGACTTCAAAATCTTCTGCATTTATATTCAATTCAACTTTAAAAAATTACAAATAGAGTTCGAAACAACCAAAGAGGTTCTCTTGAACTTATGCCAACATCAATTCATTCATGTATCCCAATATTGATACAATTCGATTACAATGGATGAAACTGAAGTGTTTCAACTTTTAAAACTAATTAAAAAAAAATCAACTGACAATTTCGGTATATGAACCGATTTAGAATGATTAACAAAACATTTCAAAATTAGGGACAATTTCTCTGACTGCTCAGCTTCCTTTGCACCATGTGTCTCACTCTGATCTTCTGTCAAATCTGTAAATCTGATGACACATGGAGATGATTTACTGGTTCCGAGGAAACTGCATTTTGTCTTACCCAACAACATGATTTTCTTCTATTGTGATTCAGAGAGAATTTCATAATACATTATCTATTTAATCAAAATCTCCAGGTCAATGCATGTGGTGTAATACATAGTCAACAATACAACCTTCATTGTTTTAAATTTATTCCAAATTTCAAAGTCTGTAGCCAAATACTTTACCAGACTTGGGCCTTTCAAACTTTCCTCTATAGCTTCAAATTTGGAATGGTCCATCCTTCAATGAATGAGGAGAGAATTATAGTTTTATTCATTGTATAATGAACCTTTTCCATCCAAAAATGGTGGGAGGCCCTTGATGAACAATTGCTCAAATGTATCTTTAAACTCTTGTATATTGTGCTCCATTTGCATAGCTATGTTCTGAACCGATTTGAGCAGGTTGTGCTTGGTGATGATCCTCCTGGCCCAAATGATCAACACAATTATGCCCTTTACCCCAATAGTATGAATATTAGTAGTGGGCACAAAATTTACCAAATCAATAGCATTTTGGGCCCATTCTGAGGGCTTCTTAGCTAATATTTCATTAAAAACAGTACACCTGCTCCGGGCCGTGGCAGCCATGTTGTCTTTTTCGTTTATAAAATTAAGATAAAACCTGAATTTAGAAGCCTTTGCAGCAATAACATCCTAGATCACATGTTTAGCTCCCTATAATAGTGGTTTTCCCTTTAACCTTGTTTTCAACTTGTTCACTCTCTCTTGCAAATATTGATTATCTCTCTGGAGTTGAGCCATATTCTCATATTTTACTTTCATCTCTTGCTTCAACTTTTCTATGACCTATTTGAAGCCCTTGATCTCCCCTATTTTTAATATTACCTGGGAGATAGCTTGAACCAACCCCTCAGTGCTTGATCCAACATTTCTATTAGCAGGTACAGTGACAACCATATCTGATGTTGCTACCTGTGCTTGTGACCATTCTATTTATATTTTTCTAACTATAACACTTTAGCTTTGTAATTGAGTGCCTCTTGTCTGAATGTTTCCTTCTCCTCCTCTAAAGTAACTAGATATGTTGTCTATGGATGATTTGTCGGGGACATATTCAACTTTTTCTTTAGGTTTTGGATCATCTTATCTTTATCATCCAAAGAAGCCTTTACCCCTTGAGGGCCTTCAGATTATAACCTTTTAATGCATGTCATCCAATATTTGCTAGCTGATATTTCCTATTTCAATTATCCATTTAGTTTGAGTGCATGTGTTGTTAATCTTGAAACTTTCAGACTTAAAATTAGGTAGTCTAAATAAAGCATGTCACTAGCATTCCTGTGAAACTTTACTTTGTCTAGGGCACTAATATTCTCATAGTGCATCTTAATTTCAGACACTTTATCATCATCTACTATTGTTATATTAAATGTCTTTCTTTCCACATCTCTAACTGAGAACATGGACGTCTCATGCTGGGAGATATTCTCTACTTCAAGAAACATGTCTCTTATCTCATTTTTGGCCATACTTCCTTTTACAACATATTGGTTCATCAAGTCCTATTTGGATTGATAAATTTCCCCAAGTGTCTTGCTAAATATGTGTTTCTTGCTGCTGAAAACCCTTGTGATGCTTTCACTTTGTGGCATGCTTCATGTACCAGCTTCTTCATTATTGTTTACACCATCCACCATTTCCATGCTCATTTTATCTTTTGGTTCATCTTCTTCCAGGTCAACCACTTGAGAGGGTGGCGTAATTTTCATTTTCTTGGGAATATCTTGTTGACTACTGGTACCAAGGGCCTCTGAACTACTCCTCTTATTATAAACACTCATTTTAGGATCTTTGAAAACCAACCTAGGGGAAGGTTTATGTGTTGGGTTTTTGTGAGGGGCTGGTTCTATTTGTTTTGTCTGATCATGATGCAAAGTGACCTCCATATCTACACAGGTTTCTAGATTAGTCAGTTTCTCAAACCCTTCCACATGCTCATGTTCATAGGGGTCTTATCTGCTACTCAATATTCTCTTTGATATGATTTGTTTCAGATCATATTTCCTCCCTTGCAACTATGTGAAACCAAATTCATTGAGCTTGGATTGGATCTGAGGAAAACATGACTTGTTCTTTACTACAAAGGGTCCTACTATGAAATAAAATTTTAAATTATAATCCTTGTGTGCCTTCAAAAAATGCTCTATCTCTAAAATGATCCTTTGTCTGATAAGCTCCAAAGAAAATATTATGGGAGTCAAAAAGACAGGTAAAAGGTAAGGTCCTTATTGATAGCCATATACCCAAATCATAGTAGATTGTATGAATGACATCCAATCTCCTACCCTCCTCTCTAGATTTGTTTATAAAGAGCTTTTCATTTCCTCTAGAACCCTTAGCAGGCCTGAACAAAAGATAAGGCTGTACACCCTGGACATGATATTATTGATGAAAATAAGCATGGTGGTCCTTTTACATTCAGTCGAAATAAATGCAGTCTCTAGAAATTCAGTTTTGTTATATTCTAGGAACATTCTCAGTAAGTGCGTGTATTATTTGAAGAGTCTCAATGAATTGAAATTTACCAGCTCTTGATACATATTAACAGGGATGAATTTTTCAAAATTGACACAGACTGTATGACTAGACCCTGGCATAAAAAAGGTCAACACGAAACCTAACATGACTTATAGTACAAATTTGTATCCAACCCTAAAATTTGACTAAGCAGAGAACATGCCCATTGGAAATCGATGGCAATGATGATTAAAATGAAAGGAAACGAGAGATTCTCATAATGGTGTTCAGGTTTGACAATGGTTTGCAGAAACATGGATTTTTCTTCTGATGGGTATTCTCTATAAATTGTGATCATTTTCTCATCCTCGAAGGGATCTGACACTATGGGGGAGGACTATGGTATATTAAGGGTGTGTTGAAGTGACATACTATCTATTTCGCATAAAGCCTCTTACCCTAATTTATTCAATATGACCCTCTCTTCCTACGAATACCGCTCCACACACTAGCTTATGAACTTAGGGAAAGTAAAGACTACATCTACGACGTAAGGTATAATAGAGGCTTGATCCACTTTGAGGAAGGGTATGCGCATTCCAACATTGTCTAACAAATTAGATTTGGACACGAAAATGGGTGAAACCATTATTTCTGTGTCAAAAACGTCTGAGTCCCTTTCAATTAGAGCTTCTTCCCTAAAGGCAAGATCTTGCTGAGTTATGGATAAAATGATAGGGTTAGCGACCATGGTGAAAAATTTATGTGCAACAGAGAAGAAATCACGAATATGATTCAGTTTTGAGCTTGTGTTTCGAATGGATTATTTGCACCAATTTTCAAATGTTTGAATGCTTCACAATATCATAAAATAATGTCGGGGGCCCTCCTTTTATATGTTCCTATCGATATCGGGGATTGGAGAAAAAGGTTTTAGGTAGACCTCTTTTCTCTCTGATGTGCCTCTGAGGGTGCCACACATCCACGAATGAAACCATGGTAGTTTTTCCCGGCCCACCTTTGAATAATTATCCTCCATGTTGCTTCGTTTCTCGATATGCGCCTTAGCCATTGATCTGGGTTTCTTTAGGATCGATGGTCTGTCAGGTCCCATCTAATTGGATATTGGGGATTGGAGAAAATAGTTTTAGGAAGACCTCTTTTCACCCCGATGACCCTATGAGAGCGCCACACATCCATGAATGAAACCACGATAGTTTTCTCCGACCCACCCTCAAATAATTAACTTTCACGCTATTTGGTCACCCAATATGGATGTTTGTCATTGATTTGGGCTGCTTCAAGATCAACGATCCACTGGGTCCTACCTTTCACGTCTCTTCTATATTTTTCCATATGTTTCTAGATATATCCTGGTCCTCCAAACTATCATGTTTCTACAGCGGTATAGCTCTTCGCTAAATTTCTAAAACTTGGATCTTGTCTGAAAATTGTTATGGTGATAACATAGGCTCCAACTGGGGATGTTATCCTCCCTACGAGGTAGAAAATAACTGTAGAATAAATTCCTACCCATTGGGTTGTGGTCTATTTGTGTGATCTAAATCCACTGGTCTTTATTCAAAAACACAAAATCTACCCAACATAGCTCAGGGCCTTCACCTCAGGCTTCAACTATGTTGCTTTTACTCCAACTTCTTCACGTACAAAGAAAAAAATAACAAAAAACCATTATATACAATCAATGGAAGGGGTGAAGATTTTTCAAACAATGTAATGTTTGAGGAACCTACCATTCACAAGCCCTACTCTACAGATCTCTCCATTACTCTCCTATAATAAATAAGCATTGCTCCCATGGTACGCTGCAATTTTGAATGGGCCCAACCACATGTGATCAAATTTCCCATGTTTTCCATTATCTTCATTTCTGGCATCCCACTTTAGCACCCAGTCTCCTGGTTCAAAATCATCTACCTTGGTATGTCTTTCGAAACCCTCTTTGATCTTGTCTTGGTGCAACTGAGCATTATTGAAGGCCTTTTCCCTAGTTTGTTGTACATTGATCAGTTCATCATCTCTTCTCTGAATGGCGTTTGTTTCTGCTTCCTGCTCCTGTAACAACTTCATTACCAACAATCCCAATGTAGTAGGAAAAATAACTTTTGTACCATAAAATATATATAAAGGAGACGTGGCAATAGATCTCTTTGGGGATATCCTGTCAGCCCACATCGTGTGGATGAGCTTTTTGTGCCATGCCTTTTTGTTCTCTTGCAACAATTTTTTGATGATTCTGACTAAGATTTTATTTGAAGATTAATCCAATCCATTTTCTTATGAGTAGTATGATGTGGAATGACCAAGGGTAATGTTGTACTCATGACATAATTTCTCCAATTTCATAGATTTGAAAGCCGCTCCATTGTCTGTTATAATTTTGATCAGGCATCCAAATCTAGACAAGATATTGTCTTCTAAGAATCGAATGATAACATCATCTATAGCCTATCTGGTGGGAATCCCCGCAATTCACTTAGTGAAATAATCCGTTGCAGTCAGGATCCATTTGTGTTGCACCGAGGATTGTGGATGTATTTCCGCTATAAAATCCAGGCCCCACTGTCTAAAAGGAGCTTCCACAAAAATATGTTTTAAAGGTAGAGCCTGCAATTTTCCTTTCCCATCGAAAATTTGACATTCATGTCACTTTCAAAATTCTTTATAAACATCGATAAAAATGATAGGCCAATAAAAACCAGCTCTCAAATTTCTTTTCACAGTTGTATTCCAATAATGATGACCTCCATAGTCACCCTTATGAAACTCTCTGATGGTTTTCTCTGCTTCTTCTTCTATCAAACAACTCAATAAAATCCCCCCTGGATCCTTCCAGTACATCAATTCATTTACTATACAAAATTTTGTGACCTTCAGTTTCAAGAATTTGGCTTTTGTTTTACTGTACTCAGGAGGAGCCTTCAAATTCTCCAATACAAAGATGATGTCTGCATACCATGTAGAGTCAAGAAATTTTTGAGATATTTGTGGAGTCCCCTTTTCTTCTTCTGCTGCATTTTCTAATAGATCTGCAGTGAATTTTATTCCCAAGAGTTCACAATTTGTTTGTGCGATTAGTATAGCAATCCCCTGTCCTTTGATCAACTTGGTGGGATTAATCTCCAAGTCATATTCTAACAGTACTGTTATCCATTTTCCCCTCTTTCCTTCAGGATCAGGCCGTGTCAATATGTCTTTCATTGATTTGTTGGGAACATAAGCGATGGTATGTGAATGTAGGATGTAAACCCTGAATTATTTCAATGTCTTGACTAAAGCATATGCTTGCTTCTCCATGATGTCATATTTTAAAGGAACATCTCTCAATGTCTTGTTGTAATACACTATTGGATTCTCAAAATTATGGTCATCTTTCTGGAGCAAAACACCTACAATTGTGTGTTCTGAAGCGAAAGAGAATAGTATGAAATATTTCTCAAAAATGGGACTAGACAGTACAAGAGACTTTGTCAATGCCACATTTATGTATTCAAAAAAATTTCTAGCCTCAGGAATCCACTTGATTTCATTTCTCTTCTTTACCATGTTGGTGATATGTTTTATGATTTCAACCAAATTAAGAATGAATCTCCTTAAGAAATTCACTTTTCCCATGAAGGATTGTACTTCATTTTTGCTTCTGGGTATGCCAATTTTCAATATCCCCTCAACTCTGTTGGGGTCTACCTTTATCCCTTCCTTTGAAATAATTTGTCCTAAGAGATTTCCTTATTCCATGGAAAAATTGGAGTTTTTTGGATTCAATGATATACCAAATTTCTTGCAGTTTTCAAACGCCCTCCTGAGATGTTTGATGTGTTCTTCATTTGAGGCAGAATACACAGTAATGTCATCGAGGTATATAACAATAAATTTGTCTTTTTCATCAACAAAATCTATGTCCATAGCTCTTTGAAACCTTTCCCCTGTATTCATAATTCCAAATGGCATTTTAGCATACATGAATGTTCCCCATGGTGTAGTGAACGTCGTCTTTTATTGATCATCAGGGTGTACCATGATCTAGTTGTATCCTGAGAAACCATCTAACATCGACATTTTCTGAGAGACCACCACCTTTTGTAAAATATGATCCATTTTGGGCAATGGGTTGTTGTCCTTAAGAGACACCTTATTCAGGTTCCTGAAATATATGCACAACCTAATTTCTCCACTCTTTTTTCTAACTGGCAGAAGGTTGGCCACCCATGTCAAAAACCTCAAGGACACTATGATTTTTTCTTCAAATAGTTTCTTTACTCCTTTTTCTATCAATGGTAACAATGAAGGGTTTATTCTTCTTAATTTTTGTTTGAACGGCTTGTGATATTCTTTTATTGGGATAACATGCTGGATTATATGGGTATCATAAACTTTCATCTCATCATAGCTCCAAGCAAAGACATCATGGAACTCTTTCATTAATTTTACATACCTTTCTTTGACTTCAGGGATGATCTTTCTGGATAGATTAACGATCTTTGGATCCTCTAGAGTCTCGATATTGCAATCTTCCACATCCCCTTCATTTACTATAATCTTTGGAATTATGTCCATGTCATTATTATCAAAATGTTTCTCTAAAGGTACTAGTCCTTTGGGAATGATGTTTCTTTTCAAATGTACAATACCTTTTCCTACAATTTGGTTGTCGAAGTATCAAAGAAGTTGCATCCACCTCATCGTCATAGTATTCATCATCAATGTTTAAATTTTCGAACTTATTTTCCACTTTGAGGAAGCTTTCTATCCACTTGTCATTTTCGAAAACTTGCCAGTGCTTCATATTATTTGGTACTTGAGTCTGCACTTGATTTCAACCTTGTATCTTTTTTGAGGGAAAATTAGAACTTTGAACACTGCTGTTGAAGTAGCTAAGGCATCAACAATCTGATTTTGTTCTCTTGGAATTGCTGAAAGATTTCATTCTGAAAATTTGTCAAGGAGGTCTAGTACTAGGTTTCTATAATCCCTCAATATGGGATGTTTTTCTTGGTAGATGCCTTTGATTTGATTTATGATGAGCTAGAGGCTCCAAGTAAAGAAATTATTTTGGCACCTAATTCTTCCAAAAATTTCAATCCCAATATTAACGCTTCATATTCAACCATATTATTGGTGCATTTGAAAACAAGTTTGTAAGAGCATAATTTTGAGTCTCGTTTGGGATGATTGATCCATACACCAGCTCTAGCTCCTTCTCTACATGCATATCCATCAAAATTCATTTTCTATATCTGATCCTCTATATCATCTTCCTACTCTGAAAGTTCCTTCATCTGGTGGTCAAGCTCATTTTTGTTGGCCATAATGATTTATGTTTCCTCTTCTCTGGAGCACAGGTCATTGAAGAAAATAGAGGACCCTAATTCAGTTCCTACCAAATAGATAGGATGATTTCTAGGCTGATATTTGTTGCTAACCATATATTTAAGAAGAACCTCCCTATACAATATTATGTCTTGACCAAAGACATAAATAGTGGCATATAACATGTCCATATGGAGAGTTCCTTTTAGTTTTGCAGCCCATGACTTGGACAAAAACATACCAAATTTTGGAAGGATATCAGTGATCACTATGTCCATCGCCATATTCTTGGCTGGGATTTGTGACAAAGAAACCACCATGTCTTTGATCATGCCAAGGCATTTCACCTTTCTTAAATCGAAGGAGAATAGGTCTTTATAAGGTCTTGTGGCATTGATACCTAACTGGTCCATGACCACTTTGGGCATTAGGTTGTGAGATAATCCCGAGTCTATCATAACATTGTGCAGAATCATGTCATGGATTTTCAAGATGACATAAACAGAAGGGACTTCTTCATTTTCATTGCTTTCTTCTACTCTTGGCCCAAATAGGATGTATGTGTGATCATCTTGTATTTTCAGGGTATTAGAGGTTTGTCCCATCTTAAGAATTTTGATGATCTGATTTATGTACTCACTATTCTTGATCAATTTGTTAAATGGTACCAAAACTTTTATCTTAGCCATCTCACTTTCGAAATAAAAAGAGGATGAAGTTTTCTCTACCTCTTTGGTGACCATTTATTTCCTTGTCAATAATTTCTTCTGAGGTTCTTATTTATTCTTCCCCTTTTCCACGATATCCTTTGTAGTTGAATATTTCACACTAGAGTCCTTTGCAACTAAGTCTTTTGTAGAAAAATATTTTTTGGGCTGACTAGAAGAAGGTATGTTATTTTGAGCTTCTTTGGCAGGATTCCCCTTTGGAGGATAACCCTTTGGAGGGTTTGAATTATTTTTTGATTTCATGGGTTATATTTCCTTTGAAATTGCATGATGGTGTTTTGCAGTCCAATCTCATAATCTTCTCTTTCTACTGATACCATTTCTTCTTCATCTTGCAAAAATATCTCACTTGATTCCGTAAACTAGTCGTGTTCTTCTTTGGTCAAAAATACCTTTGTTTATTTATCATCACATCAGTTCATGTTTCCTTCAAAATATCCATCATAATATTCATTTACATATTTATTTTGAAAAGGAGGCGTTATTTGTTGTTCCCCCTGATTTCCTTGGTTCCCCTAATTTGCCTGAGTTCCCTTATTTGCTTGATTCGGCTGATCTGCTTGAGTGGCATGATTCCCCTGGTTTGTCTATTGTATTCATCTAATATGTGGAATGGTTAGTCTTCTCATATTTTTGGGTGGATCGTCACCATGTTCTCTAGGGTTAGGCCTATTTACTAGGGCCATTCTCTCCATCATTCTTTCCACGTTTCTCATCATTGCTTCAAACCTTTCATATGATGTTTTTGATGTCAAAGTTTGTGCTTTATCATGAGTTATGTTCATGTCCCTGCCAGATTTAGCTTTTATATTTCCTAAAGCCATTAGGTTTACTTCAAATTCTATGTCATTTGTCATCATATCATCTAATGTGGCACATCTTCATTCACTCAATAATAAAGAGAAAACACTTTCAAAAGAATCAGTGTATCTGAGTTGAGAAGCTTTAAGGAGGGGTTTCACCCCAGCAGGGACTAGATTATATACCTTCATGAATCTGGTTGAAAAATCCTCCACTGTTGTGTCGGGTGATATTTTCATGTTGTTATACTGGATCAACAACTAGAGGGGATTTTTATTATCTCCCCATTTTGCAAGAAAGTTGGTTTCAAAGGAATGAAAATATGCGATGCTAGCTAATGGAAGGGCTTTGAACCACTTCCTTACCTCTCCTGCAAGGAATTGTGTAAACAATCTCATTTTCACATCTTCAAATTCCACCTCTTTCAAGTCTACAAAATCATTGAACCAGTCTAGATGTTTCTAAGTTTGATCCTTACGTTGTAGTGTTGAGGTAAATCATGCAATTGAGTAGGCAATATGAGGGGAGAAAATATGGATGCCATGGATGCTATGAGGGGTCGGAGCAGAAGTTGGTTTCGAGAAGGGATCACTACAAGATTAATAGATGCGGCTAGAATCAAATCTTGGAATCTCTTTTCATCAAACATGGTCTCATTTAAATGAGATTCAGATTTAGTCTTGAACAAGGATTGTTCAAATTTGACGTCAAACTCAAGATATTCAATGCTAGTCACTCCGTCTTTGGGCAAATAAAAATATCAGTCTGGATGCAAAAATGGGGTTACTAGATTTTCTTTTCTCTTATGTACAAGATTTTCAAGGTCAGACACAGGGATTTCAGCTTCTAGGTATGGGCTACTCCTAGTGTTAATTCTCTTAGGAGCCAGGATTTCTATCTCACATGGTGTAGTGAAAATGGCCTATGAGTAATAGAGTCGCCAAAGAAAAAATAATGTAATCTGATAAGGTACTTGATCCACTGTCACCCTTAGGGATCAAAATAAAGATTTAAGTCATTTTTCCCAGGGAATATTTTTCAGTTTCGTCCACGGCAATGGCACCCGAATGTTAGCACTCTGTAAATTTTGTCTGGTTGAATAGAAAAATGACAGAGGTAACAGTTTCAACCATATTTAGAGATGATGCACTAGCATTCTCAACTTAGAGAGGGCTCTCTCGTGTCACTTGATATTTATTTGAAAATCGGTGGCTAGATTTGGTTGTTTTGGGGTTTTTAATAAAATTGTTGGCAAAGAAGGGGAGGAACACTCAGGGCTATGGAGTCAAAATTCAGAAACTGAACAAAAACAATGTTGAGTTGGTAGACCTCTATAGAGGATAAAGGCTAAATGAGGTGATGAATATGAGTTATTCTTGAATTTAAATAGAGTGTAAGAAGATAAAGAAAACAAATAACTGCATCAGATCATTACTGAAATTAATTCTGAATTAGTTAAGAAGACAATCAAACAGTTTAAATTGCTTAATCCAAGAGCATCATAAGATGAATTATGGGCCTTTAACTATCCAGTTTAAATAGAATAAAATGTAAATGAAATGACAGATCACGGGAAATACATATGATAATGGGAAACAAAGCTCATATCACCACCTTTAGAATCTTTTTATAGAGACTTCAAAATCTTCTGCATTTATATTCAAATCAACTTTAGAAAATTACAAATAGAGTTTGAAACAATCAAAAAGGTTCTCTTGCACTTATGCCAACATTAATTCATTCATGTATCCTAGTATTTATACAATTCGATTACAATGGATGAAACTGAAATGTTTCAGCTTCTAAAACTGATTAAAACAATTTTGACTGACAGTTTTGGTATATGAACCGATTTACAATGAATAAAAAAATGTTTCAAAAGTAGCAACAATTTCTCTGACTACTTGGATTCCTCTATGCCATCTATCTCGCTCTGATCTTCTGTTGAATATGAAAATCTAATGACACCTAGAGATCATTTATTGATTCCGGGGAAACTGCATTTTGTCTTACCTAGCCTCACAATTTCCTTCCATTGTGAGTCAGAGGGAATTTTGTAATCCATCATCTCTTTAATCAAAATATCCAGGTCAATGCATGTGGCATAAGACATAGTCAGAAAGCCAACCTTCACTGTTTTAAATTTATTCAAAATTTCAAAGTTTGTAGCCAAATACTCTACCAAACTTAGGCCTTTCAAACTTTCCTCTATAGCTTCAAATTTGGAATGGTCCATCCTGCACTGAATGAGGAGAGAATTGTAGTTTTATTGATTGTATAATGAACCTTTTCCATCCCAAAATGGTGGGAGGCCCTTGATAAAAAATTGCTCAAATGTATATTTAAACTCTTGTAAATTGTGCTCCATTTGCATAGCTTTGTTCTAAACCAATTTGAGCAGGTTGTGTTTGGCAATGATCCTCCTAGCCCAAATGATCAATGCAATTATGTCCTTTAACTAAATAGTCTGAAGATCAATAGTGGGCACAAAATTTATAAAATCAATAGCATTTTGGGTTCATTCTAAGGGTTTCTTGGATAATATTTCATTAACAGTAGTACACCTCCTCTGGGCCATGGAAGCCACATTGTCTTTGTTGTTTATAAAATTCATATAAACCATAAATTTAGTAGCCTTTGTAGCAATAGCATCCCAGATCACATGTTTAGCTTCCTATAATAGTGTTTTTCCCTTTAACCTTCTTTTCAGCTTGTTCACTCTCTCTTGCAAATATAGATTATCTCTGTGGAGCTGAGCCATCTTCTCATCTTTTACATTCATCTCTTGATTCAACTTTTCTATGACCTCTTTGAGGCCCTTGATCTCCCATGTTTTTAAGATTACTTGGGACATAGCCTGAACCAACCCCTCGGTGCATCATCGTACCTTTGTATTAGCAGGTGTGATGACAGCCGTATCTGATGTTGCTACCTGTGCTTGTGACCATTTCTCTTTCTCTTTTTCTAACTCTAACACTTTAGCTTTGTAATTTAGTGCTTCTTGTCTGAATGTTTCCTTCTCCTTCTCTAAAGCAACTAGCTCTGTTGTCTGTGGATGATCTGTCGGGGACATATTCATATTTTTCTTTAGGCTTTGGTTCAGCTTATCTTTCTCATCCAAAGAATCCTTTACCCCTTGAGGGCCTTCAAATTCTAACCTTTTAACCTATGTCAGCTAGACTTTGCTAGATTATTTTTCCTATTTCAATTGTCCATCTAGTTTGAGTGCATGTGTTGTCAATCTTGAAACTTTCAGACTTAAACTTAGGTAGTCCGAATAAAGCATGTCACTAGCATTCCTGTGAAAATTTACTTTGTCTATGGCACCAATATTCTCATAGTGCATCTTTATTTTAGACAATTTATAATCATCTGCTATTGCTATATTAAACGTCTTTCTTTCCACATCTCTAATTGAGAACAGGGACGTCTTATGTTGGGAAATATTCTCTACTTCGGGCAAGAGGTCTCTTATCTCACTGTTGGCCATACTTCCTTTTACAACATACTAGTTCATCAAGTCCTCTTTGGATTGATAAACTACCCCAGGTGTCTTGCTAAATATGTTTTTCTTGTAGCTGAAAACCCTTGTGCTTCTTTGACTTTGTGGCATGCTTCCTGTACCAGCTTCTTCATTCTTGGTTGCACCTTCCACCATCTCCATGCTCATTTTCTCTTTGGTTTGTTCTTCTTCCAGGTCAACCACTTGAGAGGGTGGTGTAATTTTAATTTTCTTGGGAATATCTTGTTGACTTTTGGTACCTAGGGCCTCAGAACTGATCCTCTTATTATAAACACGCATTTTAGGAGCTTTGAAAACCAACCTAGGGGATGTTGTCTGTGTTGGGTTCTGTTGAGGGGCTGGTTCTATTTTTTTGGTTTGATTATGTTGCAAAGTGGCCTCCATATCTACACAGGTTTCTATATTAGCTAGTTTATCGAACCCTTCCACATGCTCATGTTCAGAGGGGCCCTGTTTGCTAGTCAATATTCTCTTTGATATGATCTGATGCAGATCATATCTCCTCCCTTGCAATTGTGTGAACCCAAATTCACTGAGTTTGTATTAGATTTGAGGCAAATAGGACTTGTTCTTTACCACAAAGGGTCCTAATATTAAAGGAAATTTTAAGTTAGAAGCCTTGTGTGCCTTCAAAAAATGCTCTGTCTCTGAAATTATCCTTTGTCTGATGAACTCCAAAGAAATGATTCTGGGAGTCAAAAAGAGTAGTAAAAGGTAAGGCCCTTTTTGATAGCCATATACCCAAATCACAGTAGATTGTATGAACAACATCTAATCTCCTAGCCTGCTTTCTGGATTTGGTTGTAAAGAGATTTTCATTTCCTCCAGAACCCTTAGCAAGTCTGAACTGAAGATAAGATTGTACACCCTAGACATGATATTATTGATGAAAATAAGCATGGTGATCCTTTTATGTTCAGTTGAAATAAATGTAGTCTCTGGAAATTTGATTTTGTTAGATTACAAGAACATTCTTAGCAAGTGTGTGTAGTATATGAAGTGTCTCAATGAATTGAAATTTACCAGCTGTTGATGCATATTATCAGCTATGAATTTATCAAAATTAACAAGGATCAACTGATGAGACCCTAACATAAAAAAAGGTCAACAGGAAACCTAACATGACTTCTACTACAAATTTGTCGTTATCCAACCCTAAAATTTGACTAAGCAGAGAACAAGCCCACTAGACTTCGATTACCATGATGCTTACGCTAGTAAGAAATGAAAGACTCTCAGAATGGTGTTCAGGTTTGACAGTGGTTTGCAAAAACATGGTTTTTACTTATGATGGGTATTCTCTATAAAGTGTGATAATTTTCTCCTCCTCGAAGGGCTCTGAAACTATGGGGGAGGACTCTGGTATACTGAGGGTGTGTCAAAGCGATGAAATATCTATTTTGCATAAAACATCTGAACCTAATTTATTCAATATGACCCTTTCTTCCTGTGAATACTGCTCCACACAATAGCTTACAAACTTAGGGAAACAAAAGACTACTTATATGACATAAGGGGTAATGGAGGCTTTATCCGCTTCAAGTAAGGGTATGTGCATTCCAACATTGTCTAACAAATTCAATCTGGACACGGAAATGGGTGAAACCATTATTTCTGTGTCGAAAACATCTGAGTCCCTATCAATTAGGGATTCTTCGCTAGAGGTGAGATCTTGCTGAGTTATAGATAAAATGACAGGGTTAGCGGCCATGGATAAAAATACATGTTCAGTGAAAAAGAAAGCACGAATCTGATTCGGTTTCGAGATTGAGTTTTGAATGGATTCTTTGCGCTAAATTTCAAACATTTGAATGCTTAAAAACATCATAAAATAATGTCAGGGGCCCTCCTTTTATACATGCCTCTCGATATCGAGGATTGTAGAAAATGGTTTTAAGTAGACAACTTTTCACCCGGATGTGCCTCTAAGGGTGCCATGCATCCATAGATGAATCCACAATAGTTTTCCCTGACCTACCTTCGAATAATTATCCTTCGCATTTATTTGTTGCCCGATATGAAACTTAGTCATTGATCCAGGATGCTTCAAGATCGACGGTCTGTCGGTCCCCATCGATTTTCATATCAGGGATTGGAGAAAATGGTTTTAGGTAGAATTATTTTCACCCCTATGCCCCTCTGAGATCGCCACGTCTCCACGAATGAAAGCACGGTATTTTTCCCCGGCCTGCCCTTGAATAATTAACTTTCGCGCTATTTTATCGCCCAATATGGTTGTTGGATGGTGATCTGGGCTTCTTCAAGATCAACGGTCTGTCGGGTCATACCTTTCACATCTCTTCTATGTTTTCAATATGCTACTAGATGTAGCTCGGTCCTCCAAACTATCATGTTTCTACAGTCATGTAGCTCTTTGCTAAATTTCTGAAACTTGGATCCTATCTGAAAATTGTTATGGTGATAACAGGGAGAAAGGATTTCAAAGTGTCAAACCTTTGATATTGTGAGGATAATTCATCAAAGAATCATCATTATGATCATGATACATTCAAGCAATGGATGGACTAGAGAGATTGGAGGAGCTACTACAATGTCAACATTGGTTTGTAAGTATTTCACCAAGTTTCTTGATGAAGGAGCATCATAAGAAAGCCATCAAAGAAAGCGCAAGCAGAGGACAACTGAAATCGCACTACCGCACATTTTGAAGATATTTTGAAATTCAAAGGAGAGCACATTAATGTAAAATCTAAAGAGATGTAATTACTCTTAAATGTTTGGGACATTGTAACACATATCTTGAGCATCCGCTCTCATCTGTTGGTTGAAGGCATTTAATGTATTAAATGTAAAGTAGTTGTAGATATTTTAATTCGATTAGATAGTTAGATTTGTAGGAGGGAAATCTCTAGAAAGCTCCCTCACATGTATTGTATGGTAAGCAACATTCTCATTTTAAGTTAGAAGTCGTGGAGAATGAGAAAATGGAGAGGAACAAATATTGTAGAAGTTGTATAAGAAAATAGTTGTTTCTATTGAACCCATGTACATAAGCACTTGGATTAATATTAGAATTCTTTGATACAATTCTATGGTGTATCATGGTTATTGTCTCCATCTATTGAATGATATGGTTACAGTGGGTTTATATTCTATGTTATGCATTTGCTTCAATGTTGTGTGTATGTATGCTTGTGGTTTCATGTTGACTGTATGAAGTCCATGAGAGGAAGAGTATGAGTTTCAATTGTTTCTTGTCTTGCCAATTCCTGCAAAGAGTGCAATGAAAGTCCACAAGGAGTGCGTTGACAAGATTCTGGGTTTTATCTTAGAAAATCTCAAGAGGGATATCATTTTTCTCATACCAACAGAAGTGCAGGTATAGCACAGAGCCATGCAAGGAGTGCATAGGCTGGTTGAAGTCTCAGACTTTACCAACCAAGAGAGTGTTTGAAGAATTGTTGTTGCAAGGAGCACACAAATTTGGAAGTGGTGAATAACTAGAGGTTATTGTGAATGTCACAAGGAGTGAGTGCAAGAATACCTTAGAAATCCTTGAGTTGTAGCAAAGTATAATCTCAGGAGGGATAAATATGTAGAATATTTTGAAGGAAGGACGAGGTCTGGAGTCACCTCGCAGAAGTTAAGTTTAGGAGGAAAAGATGCCAAGTTCTTTGGCTTGAAATCTTTGAGAAGTCTGAACAGACAGTTGAAATTCTTAGAGGGAGAATCACCAAAATTCCATGAGCTGTTGGATCTAATAGATTAGAAGATAAGTTAAGGTTGAGTGTCTTTCAACACTCACAAGCTCAGGAGGAGTATTCACTGTTATATATGGATTAGAGGGAGTCATTGTTATGGTGATCTTAGACTTCGATGTTTCGGGAGTCAAAGCAGTGGAGAAGGTTGTTAACTTAGAGTCAAGACTCATGAACTCATGAGTCACGAAATCCCAATGCACTCAGAGTTGGACCCAAGGATGTGACTAAGGTCATGTGTTTGATAAATAAGGGAGGAGTTGAGGACCCGTTATCCCATTTCAGGGTTTCAGGGATTGAAGGAGTAGGAATCACGAAATCATGAAACCCAAAACATCCTTTTAGGAAAAGGTAGTGGTCACATCATCTGGTCATGTGGAGCGGAGGTTCATGCCTTGTGCTTGTTCACGCAAGTGTAACTTCTTGAAAGGACCTGTGGAAACACTTGTGTGTGTGTGTGTGTGTGTGTGTGTGTGTGAATATTCTTGTGGGGGATCAAAGAGTCAATCAAACTCAAAAGGGATATTAAGAATGATCCTTAGACTAAGAGGTTACGTAGCACCTGTTGAGGTAGGGATGTGGCGCCAGGTGGTATCAAATCCTATTTAACAACTTTTGGTTTTTGTAGAGGGAAGACAGAGGAAAATTATTTTTGAATTCTGTGTGGACAGATTGAAACAATGTTGCCAATAAGACGTCAAGATAGACCAATGCCCGATCCAGTTGTGGAAGGGGAAATGAGATAAATTCATGCTCGATTAAATGCTATGGAGATAGTACAGAGACGAATCAATGATGTTGGATATGTCACTGAAGCCAAAAGTGAAAAATGAGGCTGGAGATGAAGAAGGAGTTTTAGACGAAGACACTGTAGAAGAACTTCTATTAAGAGTTTTTGCAAGAATAGGGGTGAGATAAAAAATGGACATCTCGATGTATGAAGGAAACTTAGACATTGAGGAGCTACTAGATTGGTTTAGAGCTATGGATACATATTTTGACTATGAGGATTTCAAAGAAGACAAGAAAGTTAAACACCTTGTCACTAGACTTAAAGGGCATGCAACATTGTGGTGCGATGAACCGCAGGCTGACAGGTGTTGCGAGGGAAATAAAAGAATCAAAAGATGGGATAGGATGGTCACCAAGATGAACGCCAAGTTTATACCTAGAGACTACCAAATTAATCTATTTTGAAGAATGCATAATTTGAAACAGAAAGGGAAGACAGTGAAGGAATACACCGAGGAGTTCTACAGGATAAAGATTAGAGTTGCTCATCATGAGAGTGATGATGAAAAGGTTTCCAAATACATGAATGGTCTGAGATATGACATTCAAGATGAGATGAGAATGATGAAAATCATGAATGTAGAAGATGATTATCAAATGTATTTAAAAGCTAAAGAAAAATTGGCCCAAAAGCAAGGTCAAAGGGGAAGAGGTAGAAGTCAGAGCAGAGGCAAAGCAATTTCCCAAGATAGAGTAGAAAATCCCAAAGAAGAAGATAAGAAACCTCATAATAACCCTGAAACAGGAGGAAGTTCACAGAGAAGAAAATATGTCGATAAGAGGAAGGGGCAGAGGAGGTGAAATAAAGTGTTTGTCTGTAGAAAGATCGGACACAAATATTTTGAATGTCCCCATAGAAAAATATACGGAGGAGGAGAAGCTCACATTTTAGAAGCACAAAGGCGAAACATTGAGGAAAAATATGCAGAAGGTGGAATATCCTTAATGATGTGGAAAATTCTCTTGAAGCCAGAGAAAGAGATGGAGAATACAGTCCAGAGGAATAATTGTTTTAGAACTACTTGCAAGACCAAGGATAGGGTATGCAAGGTGATAATGGACAGTGGAAACATAGATAATCTAGTCTCCACAAAAATGGTGGAAAAGATGGAATTGGAGATAGTTGCACATCCGAGCCCATACAAGGTTTTGTGGTCTCAAAAAGGACATCATGTAACTGTCACTAAATCGTGTTTAGTTGAATTTAATATAGGGGGATACAGAGATGAGAACTTATGTGATGTTATTCCCATGTATTTTTGTCATTTTTTGTTGGCGAGACTGTGGCAATATGACATAAATGTTGTTCATGACAGAAGAGAGAACACATAATCCTTGGAAAGGAATGGCAGGATGCATGTGTTGTTGCCAATTGAAGACAAGAAGGAGAAAGTAGAAACAATAAATACTATACTACTCATGAGTGGGAAGGAACTTCTGGATGAAGCCAATAAGGGTGAAGAAATGCAATTTGTTGTGGTTAGGAAACCTAGAGTCATCTTGACCAATACTTTGATAGATGATCTACTGGAGGAAATTCAGGAACTACTGGAGAATTTTACTGATATAGTGGTGGACGATTTACCTTGTTCATTGCCACCCATCAGGAGCATAAGAAATGATATTGGCCTTTTACTAGGAGCGTATTTACCAAACAAAGTAGCGTACAGATTGATGCTGCAGGAGAATGAAGAGGTCAAGAAGAAAGTCCAGGATTTGATGGACAAAGGGTTGATTAGAGAAAGTTTGAGTCCATGCGCTGTACCAACAGTGTTAAGTCCAAAAAAGGATGGTGGATGGAGGATGTGTAGAAACTTAAGGGTGATAAACAAAAGCACCATCAGGTACATATTTCCTTTACTAAGGATGGATGCAGCGATGATTTTAGGGGATAAATTTCGCTCATGAGATAATTTTCCAAGGTTTTTCCCCAAAAAATATTCGCTATTCTAAAAATGATTCACCCAAATTCTATAGGATAAAATTATTTTACCTCAAAAATCACCAAAATTTTATACAAACTATATAAAATCCTTAGAAATTTGAATATTTTTACAAAAATGTCGCCAAACATTTTTTAGTTGGCATATGAAGGATTAGTAATATTCGCCAAGGTGTCTACATTTTAAAATAAACTTCCATTCTTCAAATCATCCCTGGATGGATGACTTGATGGATTGCTTGAGTAGAGAAAAGTTTTTTTCAAAGGTTGATTTGAAAAGTGGATATCATCAAATTAGAATGAGGGAAGGTGATGAATGGAAGACAACATTCAAGACGAATGAATGGCTTGTCACGCTGCTTCGTTTGACGAATGCACCAAGTACTTTCATGAGATTAATGAATGAAGTCTTGAGGGATTTCATTGGAAAGTTTGTAATTGTGCATCTTGATGATATACCGATATTCAGTAAGACTTAGGAAGAACATATGAGAGATTTAACTCTAGTGATGAGGAGGTTGCAGCAAGAGAAGTTGTTGATAAATTTGAAGAAGTCGTCTTTCATGAAGAAGGAACTCATCTATTTGGGGTTTGTGATCTCTTCAAATCAGTTGAAGATGGATCCTGAGAAAGTAAAAGAAATCAGAGATTGGCCATCGTCAATAAATATCTTTGAAGTTAGAAGCTTCCATGGATTAGCTAGTTTTTATAGGAAGTTCATCAAATATTTTAGTGGGATTTCTACACCAATGATGGACACAGTCAAGAAAAGATTAAAATATTTTCATTGGGCAAAGGAAGCAGAGAAAAGTTTCAAGTTGTTAAAGGAGAAGATAGTTGAAAAACCAGTTTTGGTTCTACCAAATTTCAGTAAAACATTTCAAGTAAGGTGTGACGCAAGTGGAATTGCAATTGGAATAGTCTTAAGTCAAGACAACGGGCCGATTGCATACTTCAGTGAGAGGCTGAATGATGCAAAGAAGAATTATTCCATGTATGATAAAGAATTTTATGCAATCACACAAGCACTAAAGAAATGGAGGCATTACTTGGTTCTAAAGGAGTTTGTATTATATAGAGACAATTACGCTTTACAATTCATAACCAAATAGGAGAAAATAAACGAGAAACATGCAAAATGGGTTGAATTTATGCAGAACTTTGCTTTTGTTATAAATCACATTTCTTGAACTGCTAACAAGGTTGTTGATGCATTGAGCAGAAAATGTTTGATTCTGCAGGAATTTCATGTGAAGACCTTAGGTTTTGATAGCCTTAAGGAAATGTACAGAGATGATCCATATTTCAAGGATTCTTATGAAGCATGTGAGAATACCAAATTTAGAGACATAATCCAATGGATTGAATATATGGTTTAGGATGGACTGTTATTCAAAGGAAATCAATCGTGTATTCCGAAGAGTTCTATGAGAGAGAATCTTCTAAAGGAAAAACATAGTGGGGGATTGGCTAAACATTTTGGCCATGGAAAAACATTTGTGCAATTGAAAAACTTATATTATTGGCCAAGGATGAGGAAATATGTCAATAAGTTTGTCAACAAATGTAGAATTTGCCAGCATGCAAAGGGGAAAAGATAGAATACAAGATTGTATCAACCATTGCTAGTACCATAGAGGTTGTGGGATGCAGTAAGCATGGATTTTGTGTTAGGACTGTCGAGGACACAAAGAGGTTGTGATTCCATATTCGTCGTAGTCGATAGATTTTCCAAAATGGAACATTTCATTCCATGTCATAAAAACAGTGATGCAACTCACATTGCAAATCTGTTTTTCAAAGAAGTTGTTCGACTTCATGTCTTACCCAAGAGTATTGTTTCAGACCAGGATACCAAATTTGTTGGTCATTTTTGGAGGACGCTATGGAAAAATGTGGGGAAAAATTTATCTTTTAGCTTATCATATCACCCTCAAATAGATGGACAGACCATGGTAGTAAATCAAAGTTTGGGATATTTGTTGAGAATTTTAGAAGCTAAACATCATAGTCAGTGGGATCAGATTCTACCACACATGGAATTTTCATATAAAAAATCACCTAACAGAAGCATAGGACAGATCCCATTTCATATAATGTATGGAATTCAGCCGAGAGGAGTATTTGAGTTGAGAGACTTAGAGAAGAGTGAGTTCAGAAGTGCTGGAGCAGAGGATTTTGCAGCAAAGATGCAAGAGCTCCATAGTAAGATTAAAGAATGAATGCAGAATTCCAACCAGGAATATAAGCACAGAGTAGATCAGCACAGAAGGGAACTTCAGTTCAAAGTGGGAGATTTATTCTTAGTGCACCTAAGGAAAGAAAGGTTTCCAAGAGGAACATATAATAAACTGAAGATGAAAAAGATAGGACCATGTAAAATTCTGAGAAAATTTGAGGAAAATGCTTATGAAATAGAATTTCCTGATGGAGTTGAAATATCAACCATATTCAACATAGCACATATGTATCCTTACAAAAAATATGAATCAAATGAGGGAGAAATTCGACAAGAAGTTCAGTGGGTCAAACAGATGCCTGTAGTTGAAAATACAGATATGGAAAATATCATTGATCAAAGAGTTAGCAAGAAGACCCAGAGAAAGACATATTTTGAATATTTGGTAAAGTGGAAAGGACACATGATTGAGGATGCCAGTTGGGAAAGTGAAGCAAATATCTAGAAACATGGACAGACTGTGCAGGAGCTCATGAACAGGATTTCATATATTTTTCAACCAAAGGAGTATGATGCAGGAACATCGGAAGAAAGCCAACAAAACAAGCACAAGTGGAGGACAACTAGAATCGCACCAGTGCACATTTTGAAGATATTTATAAATTCAAAAGAGAGCACATTAATGTAAAATAAAAGATGTAATTAATATTAAATGTTTGGGAGATTGTAACACAGATCTTGAGCATCCTCTCTCATCTGTTGGTTGAAGGCATTTAATATATTAAATGTAAAGTAGTTGTAGATCTTTTAATTCGATTAGATAGTTAGAGATGTAGGAGGGAAAAATCTAGAAATCTCCCTCACATGTATTGTATGGTAAGAATCATTCTCATTGTAAATTAGAGTATTTAGAGAAAGAGAACACAGAGAGGAACAAAGATTCTAGAAGTTCTATAAGAATATAGTTGTTTCTATTGAACCCATGTACATAATCACTTGGATTAATATAAGAATTCTTTGATCCAATTCTATGGTGTCTCATAGTTACTATTTTCATCTATTGAATGGTAGGTTTACAATGGGTTTTTATTCTCTTTTATGCATTTGTTTCAATGCTATGTGTATGTATGTTTGTGGTTTCATGTTGAATGTATGAAGTCCATGAGAGGAAGAGTATGAGTTTCAGTTGTTTCTCGTCCTGAGAATTCCTGCAAAGAGTTCAGTAAAAGTCCAGAAGGAGTGCATTGACGAGATTCTGGGTTTTATCTTAGAAAATATCATGAGGGATACCATTTTTCTCATACCAACATAAGTGCAGGTATAACATAGAGTCATGCAAGGAGTGCACAGGCTGGTTGAAGTCACAAACTTTACCAACCAAGCGAGTGGTTGAATAACTATTGTTGCAAGGAGAGCACAGAGTTGAAAGTGGTGAATAACCAAAGGTTATTGTGAATGTCGCAAGGAGTGCATGCAAGGATACCTTATAAACACTTGAGTTGCAGAAAAGTATAAGCTCAGGAGGGATAAAGATGCAGAATATTTTGAAGGAAGGATGAGGTTTGGAGTCACCTTGCAGAAGTTCAGTTCAGGAGGAAAAGACACAAAGTTCTTTGTCTGGAAATATTTGAGAAGTCTGAACGAATGGTTGGAATTCTTGGAGGGAGAATCACTGAAATTCTGTGAGCCATTGGATCTGGTAGATAAATGGAAAAGTTAAGGATGATTTTTTGTCAACACTCACAAGCTTAGGAGGAGTAGTCATCGTTAGATTTGGATCAGCGAGAGCTGTTGATTTGGTGATGTCAGACTCCAACATTTCGAGAGCTGGAGCAATGGAGAAGGTTGTTAACTTGGAGTCAAGAGTCGTGAACTCAAGAATCATGAAATCCTAATGCACTCAGAGGTGGAACCCAAGATGTGACTAAGGTCATATGGTAGAGGCATAAGGGAGGAGTTGAGAACATGCTAGCCCATTTTGGGTTTTTGGGGATTGAAGGAGTTAGAGGGGCTCATAATAGGAATCATGAAGTTGTGAAACCAAAAAAATCCTCTTAGGAAAAGGTATTGGTCACATTAGTTGGTCATGTGGAGTGGAGGTGCATGCCTTGTGCTTGTTTATGTAGGTGTAACTTCTGGAAAGGACCTGTGGAAACACTTGTGTGTGTGTGTGTGTGTGTGAATATTTCTGTGGGGGATCAAAGAGTCAATCAGACTCAAAAGGGAGATTAAGAATGATCCTTATACCGAGAGGTCATGTAGAACTTGCTGAGGTAGGGGTGTTGCACCATTTCTCCATTAATATAACTTGACCTATTTTCTTTCATATTGTCATTTATACATGTATGTCAATATAGATAGATATGATCTTGTGTAATGATATATTGTAGGATTAGAAGGTGTTTTTTTGTTCCTTCTAGACCTTTTTCATCATGATAGAAGCTTGGAAAAGAAGAACAAAGATTGAAGATCAATGAGGAAAATTGTCAAAAATGAGTAAGTCACACTTATTTCTTCTATCTTCTTTTCCTATAGACATAAATAATAGGTCTAAATGAATGTTAGTGTCCATTTATTTGTTTTTACGTCTTGGAAAATAGGGGTCTAGATATCCAAGGGGGATTTCACCTGTCCACAAGGGAAATAGTTTGTAACAATAAGTATTGTGTCACATTTATGGGAGTTTGACAATTTTATAAGGTTTATTTCTCCACTTTATTTCCTTACAAGAAGATTGAATTGGATGGGGGTTTAAAATATTTGATATTTATTATTAAACCGATTGAATATCAGAAACAAATTGGTCTTGGTTGATAGAAAAGATAAAAATGAGGATAAAATTATGGTGTTTCATTTGTTTTTCAAAAGGTGGAATATTGGTTCTGGTAAAATCAGTCCTTGAGGAAAAACTAGTTTACTGGATATATTTGGCCTATATTCCATAGGGGTTTTGGAGGTAATTAATATATATAAATTCAATTTTCCATGCTCGAGGAGTAGATAAGAAAGTGGGGTACCCTTGATTAATTTGTAGAAACTCGTTCTACGTAATGACCTAGGGGTTTGGGGTTTAAAGAATATATTTCAGTTCTCTCGAGCAATTGCATGATGAATCATATAGGAAGAAGTATGTGGTCATCAAAAAATTTCATATATGATGGTTCATATAGGAATAATTATGATGGTTCAGTATTGTGGTATCTGTATTGCATACGACTTATGTTTTTATCCATATGGAATGATCTTTTGAGAGGTATTATTATGTAAAGGTTTTTAGGTATAGTTCTGACCTATGTAATTTTTATTTATAGGATATGTGTGTGTGTGTGTGTGTGTTGTATTGGTTAATTAATGAATTTTCAAATGAATATGTGTGAAGGGATATACATGGTGCAATTGCATGCAATAGGAAGAATGATATCATTTTCCAAAAAAGGATAATTGAATGTTGAAAGGAATATATCAATTGTAATTTTTTCTATTTTGAACAAAATTACAAAATTTTATTTTGAAAGGATATGGTGGAATACCTGACCTAAGACCAATGAATTTGAAGGTGCCTCATATACTTTTAAGCTGGTGTAGATAGGAAAAAAAAAACCTACCAATGGTGGTCGAGGTGGGTCACAAGGGAATTCTCCAAAAATGATGAATCCTTATAGATGTTTGGACCTATCTTTGTGTAAGATTTGATTGAATGTCTAATATTAATGGTGGAAAATATGGTGACTGATTTCGTCATTGGACTAGGCTCGTAGTGTGTAATATGATCATTTTTTCTATGATTTTAATGATATTGTTATAAAAATGTATCTAGACCTTCCAAAATTCCCAATGGAAGTGGATGAAGTCTCCTAAAGGGCATTGAGGAAATATCTTAGTGATCAACAAATATCTACGTCAAGTACATTTGCAACCCATGTAAGGCACCTTGGTGGTAATCGTAGGACTTGGCCAATAAGATACCTTAGTGAAACATTGGATCCTCAATTTAGTGTCATGGGGTACTACATTAATCCTATCATGACTTTTGCACACTTTTTATAGGATGATTTAAAGTTATTTAGGAGAACAACTATGTTTTGAATGAGAATTAATCAAGGCACATTATTTGGATGGTTATCCCAAAAGTGATAACTTAGAATGCAATTTTTTTATTACCTCAACAAAGAGGATTTAATTTAGTTTGTTACATTACTTGAATTAAGGTTTGATTTTAGTTTATTGTATTTCTCAATGGTTTTATTGACTAATATGATGGGTTTCATAGTTTGTTTGGTGATGTCTTCTAGCTTAATTGCCTTCATTTTCTCATAGTTGAAGTAAAAGAAATTGACTTATATATATATATATATATATATATATATATATATATATATATATATATATATATAAGAGAGGGATTCTATAAATGTATTTTTTATATGCAATCAAAGAGTTATTATTTTCATTCTTCAAACAACAAATAAAAAGTGGACACAATTAAGGAATTTCCATGCATAACTTATTTTTGGTTATCAACCATTTAAAATCAATAGAATATATAATTATTTTTGAAAGTTATTTGCATATCCCCAAGAAACAACAATGTTTGTTGTTCCAATATTATTCACACCATAACTAGAAATTTCAATTATAAATCTAAGAAAAGAAGTACAAACAAGTCTTGATAGTTCAACAAACCCTAAAAACATTCACCTCGATAATTATAAAATAGACTTTGAGGGATCCACTTGATTTTTTGTTAAGGTTTTTGTAGATTTTAACCCTGTACAATATTTTATAGCAAACATATTTTCAATAAAAGAATAGAAAACATACAATGGAAAATACACACATTACATGGATATTTTTCCCCTAGAAAACCAAACCGGGAAAACCAACATATTCTATATTCATTCACCTCATACATTGCTTACAATACAATATACATATAGGATCCGACGACATCCAAAACCCTAATCCAATGACTTGGATTAGTCAACAACCCTTATTCCTTAACCAGAAATAGAAAAACCATCGACAAAAAACCATGTGCCTAAAAACTTCCCAAAAATGGACACGAAAACCAAAAAAACAATTTCGGGGGCATTTCCCTCAAACCCCGACATAGGGGGTATCCTCCCCCTTGTAACCCCCCAAGGGGGGGCCTAGCGACTCATACCCCCCTGTGCAATGTAGACACTATCTCAAGTCATGCAAAGAATATAACACATATCCAATAGTTTTAGGTAAGGGTTTAAAGTAACAGTTTCAAGGAATTCAACTAAAGAATTATAAAATGGATGTACATTAATTATTAAATATATACATTAATGGATAGTATTATTTGTATTTGCAAAATGCTCAAACTTAACTAGAGAAAAATATTAAATATTGATGATAATTTCCAAATTGAATACAATACATGCATAAAATAGTTGATATTCATTTTGGGAATAAATTCAATAACCAAAAATATTGTATTTGATTGTATGCTCTCAAGAATCTCCAGTTAGATGCATCGAAGGTTCCACAATGAGTTTACTTACATTTTCTTGATGTTTTTCTTTCAATTCTACTCTTATTTTTCTCATCCTCTCTCTAGCATTTTATAACACTTCAACATCATCAACCCATTGGAAATCATATGTTTCATACTAGGATTCTTGACATTCCCTATCTTAATCATTTACTAATGTGTCATTTTCCTAATGACAAAAGAATTACAATGACTAAAAAATGACATGTGAGTTGGTTCAACTGCAGATAGATAGATAGTAAGTATATTGGTTGTTGTACTCTTGGTATGTCTGAATATACTATTAGTTTCTTTGGTACAGTTGTTACAATAACTTGATTGAACTAGTAGATTGATCATCCTAATTTGGTAACGTACCCACACCTCAATCGAGGTTTTAATTAACCCTCAATCAAGGTATTTGAAAATCCTTATCAAGCACTTGATAAAAAATTATAATAACCCTTGATCAAGGTAAATTACTCGATGAAGGGTTTAAAATCTTGAGATCCATCCCCCTTCTGGCAGGTATTTTTGTAGCTTCAACTTCCACAAGGTAAAACCCCTTGATTTATTTCATCTTAGGTGGTAGAGTTGATCTACTAGTGGATTCATCTATCAAATGGTGTATCTTTCACACATTTTATTTCATATTATAATTTAAATTTATTTTCTTTTAAAACTTAGTCCATAATTTTTTCCCCATATTTCGAAAGGTTCTTGGAGAAAATCATTGCCATGTAAATGTCTCCTCTTCAAAAGGTTTTTTTTTCGATTTCTATAAATAGTCAATTTATATAAATAGTAGAAAAAAATTTGACAAGAATACAAAGGTGTATAAAATGATAATATATTTTTCAAAAATGAAATATTAAGTGGGATTTACTACACTATATGGTGTGCTGGTATATTTTGTTTTTCAAAGTTATACATTGAATATTGAATTAGTTAAAGAGAAAAAAATTTACTTGTTAACATTTTTATAAATTTGGAAAGACAAATATTTAATGAAATGCAAATTTAACACATTAAATGACATAAATATTTTTGAAAAAAATTATTATTACAAAAACAACTCAATTCTATACATATAAATTCACAAGACTGTAACATCCCACTCTTGTGCGCATTGAGAGAACTTATTCTTTGAGGGTACTTGCATGCAAGTGATCCGGGTTATTATACTATTGGTTGTTTTGATTATGATTATGAGATATTGTGGATTTGATGATATGTTAATTTGTTGTGTTTATATAGACATGTGTTATTGACTTGATTCTCTTTGGTGTGAAGGACTCTAGACATTGAGGATGTAGAGGCATCGATGAAACCCCTTGGACTCTGGATCGAGTCAGGGAGTGGATTTTTAGGGTTTGAATTTTTTTGATGTGACATATGTACATATGATTAGATGTTATGATGATTGATTATTATCGTTGATATGATTCGTTTATGGATGCAGGCTGATGATAGCTTGTCGACTAGACTAGCATTTGGAGTAGAGGGTTCATGCATGACAACCATAGACATTGAGGGAGAGGTGTGGCAGCAACCCTACAACAACCTACTAGCACTCCCTTCATGGATCGAACTATAGGTTAATGATTACCTAGTTCGAGAATACCCATGATGTTGTGAGGGAAGACTCTGACAGTCACTCATGATGATTCTAAGGGGAACACAATAATGTAGGGTCCTTATTCCTTAGAGGCCCTTAGTCTCCACAATATCACCTAATAGAGTATTGACTCGAGGGGTTTGACATCTACCAAATTCATTCAAGAGGCGACTGGCACCCTTAGAGCACATAGTGCATCTTGAAGGGAACATTGTGTAGAGAAAATGGAAAGAGGCGAGTGGAACCCTTGGAGCACATAGTGTGTCTTGAAGGGAATGTCATGCAAAGAAAACAAAAAGAGGCAAGTGGCACCCTTGGAGCACGTAGTGCATCTTGAAGGGCATGTCGTGATTTTGCTATGATAAGTTAATAAACCTAGTTCCTAGAAAACTATGCCTCCTTAGGACGTGGTCGGCCTTAAAATAGATGATGGTATGAGTGAAGTTTAATAACTAAAAGTTCCCTTAAAAAAAAAATTCACCCTGTCTAGTGAAATTAAAACCTAGGTCTAAGTAGAACATGTGGAAAAAGAAAAACTAAATAAACATGTAACAAGAAGGGGTATAAGAAATTATAACTTAATTATTAAAGTAAAAAAAAAAAATTACAATGGAGGATTAAATTTATTAAAAGGCTAAATGATTGTTTTTATATACACTTGCTAAATTGATTTCTAGTTAAAAAGGAAAAAGGGGGAAACTTAAAAGAAAATGAAACTTAAAGAAAAAGGGAAACTTAAGGAAAAAAAGAAACTTAAAGAAAAAGTTGAATGTCTATATTAATAAGGAATCTAGCCTTTCGGACTTTCTATTTATGAACTCAACTAAGAATTAAGTAAGGCATAAGTCATTTGAGAATTGTAAGGGAATATTGGGACAACGAGGAGCGTTTTTAGGAACGCTTTTAGGTGGTTGAGGGAAATAGACAAATTCAGTTAATTAATGAAATTGATTTTCTGGTGCAACTAGGGGATCGAGCGACATGTGTATGGAGGAGGTTTTTCGAAATTAATTAAATGAAAAAGGAATCTAATGAGGGTTTTGGGAAACTAATGACTAAGAAAACTCTATAAAAAGGATGGCGTAGGAGGAGTGTGGAGCACAAATGGTTTCTGTAACGTTATGCTATTGAAATTTCATCTTTACTGAACTTTCTCTTGTGGGAGTTGGGATACCCAACTTGGGTAACGAGTGGTAGCTCGACCTTGCTAGGAAAGATGGGTGCTAGCATGTGTTCGTATTGTGTGCATGGCCCCTTTGCAGCTCAAGGGGGCCAAGGGGAAGAAGAGTACCCCTAGCGTTGGTTGAGAGGTACCAATGAGGTATCATTGGTTGGCCAGCAGGTTCTGGATGGAGTGAACACATCAGAGGACATCTTCACCTCATCGTTGTTGGTAAATGTATGCCTATTAAAGTTGTTACTTGTAATAAAAATTTAATTTACACTTGTTTATTTTATTACATTCTGTTATCAATGTAATCCACTTGTCACTTGAATCATCTTGTAAGAAGCCATGCTATCCACACTGTCCTTTTTTTCTGAGTTACTGACTAGTGGCATGAGGCCCTATTAAGCCTTGGACTCAAAACCTCACCTACAGTTTGTATCTCCTCCCTGTGTTTTCTATATTCTTTGATTGTGTTTTTTTTATATATTTATTATTTGGTTCTCCACAGAGAAGGTCTGGATGCAGATTGTGTTTTATCTTATGTTCCCTTATCCTTTAAGTTATTAGTCTGTGCCTAAGAAGTCATCCAGGAGACGAATCAACTGTCTTTCACTCCATTGTTAAAGATTTAGATTCAAATGTCCTTCATTCTTGTCCATGGATAATAAGTGTAGAATCATTTCTCTGCCCAACAAATCCATTGCTTGTACAACAAACATTCCCCTTCATTGCTCTGCGATTATTGTGATTTATTCTCTATAAACTCATGCTTCCACACCACAAATTGGGGATGTCTCTTAGATTTTCCCAACACTTCTTCTTATATCCTCTATGATTTCCTTGAGTTGTAATCTGGACCCCCTTCCCCCTTTTTTTACTGGATTTTTCACTGCGCATTTACACCATGTTTAACACACTCTTTACCCAACGATCCCCTTCCTTATCTCTGCGTGATGCCTCTTAAACTCAGCGATCAAGTTTTACCATTTATTAATTCTTTATTGCATTGTGCCACTATGCAATTTCCAACCTTTAAATATTTTAATGTGATCTATGTTTTAAAAGAAATAGAATTTTCCAACCTTTAAATATTTTAATGTGATCTATGTTTTAAAAGAAATATTTTCATGCGTCTGAGTTTAGGATCTGTAAATCGTTTCTATATGGAGTTGGCCTGATCTGCTGGTGGCCCGAAGGAGCACAGGTTCCCAACCTTATTTTTTTACACCTTGGTTTCGATTAAATCTGGGCAGCGAACACTTTCCCACATGGAAGCGATTTGTGTTTTCTTAGACGATTACAATCCATCTCTTTAGAACACACTATCAAATCTGTTGAAATCTGTCTTACTGTTTTGAGCATTAGTTCCTTCCCTCAAATGCATTCTAGATAACACTCTAATAGGGTTTCAAGGAACCTTTGGAATGCCTTAAATCCATTGTATAAAGTATAGTCAGGTTAATGATAATACTTATAGTATATATTTTTTATAGGAATGACTTATGCTAAAATGAAATTTTTTATAAGAAAATGTTAAGTTATTCAAATTAAATTCATGCTCATTCCTCTTAATGATGAAATGGGGTTGTAATTAGGAAGAATGGAGAAATATTTGTCTTATGTTAATCAATGGTGTATTTGTTTTGGAGGTCCTAACATTGCAAGGTAGGGCATGCAGGTAGTCATTTTTATTTTGTCTAATTGATTTCCATATGTTCCATCTGATTGCATGAGGTGCTAGTATGCTGGGTTGGTATGTTTTGTGTTTCCTGATTGTGTGTGTTGTGTTTGATGTCGAGTTGTGATGTTGAGTGTTTTTTTGTTATTACTATTCTAAAAAAAAAATTGTGCATGTTATGGGAGGCTTTTTGTTGTAACGACGGGGTTCGTTACATATGGTATCAGTGCGGGTTCAACCCTGCGACTGTGGATCGCCATGCTTTCTACTGCAGTAAACACTTGAGTAAGGACCTAGTGATAATTAAAAAATTTAACCTGAGCATGCGATAAGAACGGTTAGATGAAACTGTAGAGATTAATGACATGGTGCTATGGGAGGAGGGGAAACTCTTCAAGTAGCACCCACGCCAGAGGGGTCCAACCCCCAAGGAGAATAAAAATCCCCTGGAAATGAGTCGATTGTTGTAAGGGATGTGTATGGTCAGATAAGGTGCTTCACGGGAAATGTTGGAGGCCTTGAAAAACCGTTTGTACTGAGATAAGGCCATGGCGCCTGTACCCCTGAGCGTCCACAGTGCGCCCCAACAAGTACTGGTATCATTCACAGGGAAATCTAGAAGATTAACTTCCCACGTTCACGAGTCCTACTGATGAATCAACCACCGAGGCCTCGATGGAGAACAAGGCAATGTGTTCAATCTTCACGATTACAACCACTGGCATGAAGATTCGCATGGTGGTATTCAACTACAGGGGAATGATCTTCCAAGGTGGAAGACACCCCTATTTCAGCTAGATATGTCCATCTGAGTCATTTTTGGGAACGGTTCCGAGAGAGCTAAATGTTAGAGGAATTCTTCAAGCATCAGATCGATGAATTATGCACCTTACGACAAGGTGGTTGTACGGTGCCAGATTATGAGATTAGATACTCCAGTATACCCTCCATAAGAACAAGGAGAAGGTGGAGTCAACAAGTTTTTGTGCGGACTTAACTCCAGGTCTGTGCGAAGGAGAGGGTTTAAATTCCTTAGATGTTGCATGATGCAGTCTAGTAGGCTTCATTGTTGAGGAAGAATTGACCACGGTGGATAACCACCAGGCTGAGCACCAGTCCAATGTTCTCTAAGCATCGGGTGCCATCACCAAATGAACTTTTAGTATTTGTTAGATCCTGGTTCTTCAAAGAGCTCTAGTTATTATCACTCTAAGGGGTTTTAGGTAAGGAAATTTGAATGGATGAGTTTAGATGCATAGAAATGATCTCGAGTGCCAATGGATGGTTGGAGGAAAGGAATATGAATTGTTTCTTTAATTTGGGGATAGTGTAATGAAGTCTTACCTATGACATGATCTTAATATATTAAAATGACGTGATCAATATGGATTGGTGGGAATATCATGATGTGATACTCAACGATGAGATGATGAAGTTTAGTTGGGCTGACGATCAGGGACAAAGGCACATGATTTAAGGTCAGAACCAGGAAGTTTCCCTGAGGTACCTCGGTTCCATGCAGCTATGGAAGAGCATGTGCAAGGGATGTAATATTTATGTGATCCTTGCGTTAAATGAGAAGGTAGTAGCAGAAGGTCTAGAAAACCTTCTAGTGGTGTGATAATTTGTGGGCGTCTTCCCTGAGGAGTTACCTAGGATGTCTCCTGAGAGGGAGTTGGAGTTTTACCATTGACCTAAAACTGATAAGTGAACTGATAGAAAGAACGAGTTATCGAATGTCGAACCTGGAGTTACACGAGTTGAAAATGGAACTGAAGGATTTGTTGGACCTAGGAATTATACATCCAACTTTGTCACTGTGGGGTGTGCCTGTTATCTTCATATGAAATAAGGATGGGTTGTGAAGACTCTGCATTGATTACTATCAATTAAACAAGACAACGATAAAGAATCAGTAACCATTGCCAAGGATCGATGATCTATTTGATCAGATGAAGGGTGCGACATTGTTTTTAAACATTGACTTGAGATCAAGGTATCATCAGTTACGGATAAAAGAGGGAAACATCCCTAAGGCCGCCTTTAAGACGAGGTTTAGACATTACGATTTTACTGTTTTTACCATTTGGATTGACGAACGCCCCAGGGGTATTTATGAGTTTGATGAATGGGGTTTGAGAATACTTGGACAAGTTCATCCAAGTATTCATTGACGATATTTGATATATTCTTGGATGATGGAGGAGCATGACAATCACTTACGCTTGGTGCTATCGTGTCTATCAGAGAACAAATTGTTTGGTAAACTGTCTAAATGCTCGTTTTATCAGTCAAAGATTCACTACTTAGGGAATGTCATCTCTGGTGAAGTTATCGCTATGGATCCAACAAAGGTTGAGGCTATTATGGAATGGCTTATGCCAACGAATTTCCTTGAAGTGCGTAGCTTCATGGGTTTAGAGGGATACTATCAACGGTTCATCAAGGGATTTACGAAGATAGAAAATACGATTACACAATTGTAGAATAAGAACACGAAGTTTGTTTGGACCGAGAAATGTGCAGAGGCATTTCAGAGGCTCAAGGAGTTGTTGATGACAACACCAATACTAAAGGTCCTTGACATGGATGAGTACTTCGTGGTATGCACTGATGCATCCAAGGAAGGATTAGGAGGAGTCTTGATGCAATACAGTCGAGTGATAACTTACATCTTGAGAAAATTGTGAAGGCATGAGGAGAACTATGTGATGCACGATTTGGAGTTTTTAGCCATTGTTAATTCCTTGAGAGTTTGGAGACACTACCTTATTGGATGAAAAATCGAACTAAAAATAGACCACTATGTCCTCCAACACATCTTTATGCAATGTTATTTGAACGCACGACAACAGTGTGGGTCGGAATTGTTTAGCGAGTATGATTTCGATATTTCTTACATAAAAGGAATAGTGAACCAAGTGGTTTATGTGTTGATTCATAGACCACACATATTTTTGGTGATTCCTCTTCAGACGAATCTACCTGAAAATATTATAACTTTATAGTGTGACAATGAATGGTACAAAGAGGTCAAGGATTTTATCGGACAAAACACAATGATGGTACCAAAATTTGAAGGATTTACGTTGAATAATGATAGATTATTGAGATTTAAAAATCAAATTTACATATGGCCTAATGAAGATTTGATGAGTTTTGATCCTAAACGAGGCTCATAGAGCAGTGTACATGGCTCACCCAGGAGTCAGAAAGATGAGAGAAGACCTTAAACCCCTATTCTTCTGGAAAGGAATGAAGGCAGACATAGTCAACTACGTGGCAAGATATCTAGAATGTTAGTAGGTGAAGGCTGAACATAGACATCTGACAGGATTACTACAACCACATGCTATTCTGGAATCGAAATGGGAAGTCATTTCGCTAGATTTCATTATTGGATTGCCACTGACGACAAGGAGACATGACTCAAATTCTATGGTAGTTGACACTCTGACGAAGAGTGATCATTTTATTCCTATGCGTACGATGTATTAGGTACTTGACATAGCTAGAGTTTTCATCTATGAGATTGTGAGGTTGCATGGCATTCCTAAGAGGATTATATCCGATAGAGCATCGGTGTTTACAAGACAATTTTGGACTAGTTTCCAAGAGGCCTTGGGAACCCAACTCGACATTAGTATTGCATATCACCTGGAGACAGACAGGAAGACCAAATGAACAAACCAAATATTGGAGTATATGTTACGTATGTACATGATGGAACAACAAAATAATTGGGAAGAATTCTTTTCACTGGCAGAATTCGCATATAACAACAATTATCAAAGCACCATCAAGATGATGCCTTTCATGTTTCTTTATGCGAGACCATGTCAGACGCCTTTGAGTTGGGATTGGCTTGAGGATAGGGTCCTGGTGGGACCTGAAGCAATCCAAGAAATGGAAGACCAAATGAAAATCATAATAAAAAGGATAAAGGAAGCAGAGGATCAGTAGAAGAGTTATGCCGATGAGCATTGTGTCGATCGTGGTTATGAAGTTGGGTATCGAGTCTTCTTGTGGGTGAAACTGCATAAGAGTTTGATCAAGTTTGGAAAGGGTGGTAAACTCTCTCCTAGGTTCATGGGACCCTTTGATATTGTGTAAAGGAAGGGGCCTATGTCTTATTGACTAGCCTTAACTAATTCTTTGAGGTGTGTGCATGATGTTTTTCACATATCTATTGGGACATTATGTTAGTGATCCTACACATGTTATTGAAATGAGTTCCTTGCAGGTATCGGATGAGGGGGCGCTCACAGTGAATCCAATCTACATCTTAGACCATCTCATTTGACAACTACGACGTCGAACAGTAGATTAGGTCATGGTTCAATGGGACAACTATAGTCTGCACTTGGCAACCTGGGAGGATGCATATGATATGCGTCAACAATTTCCATTTTTGTTTGGTATCTACACCTATGATATTCTGATACACTTTATTTCGTCACTTATCTACTGTGAAACTTTAGCATGAAGTTTAAAACAAGAGGGGTGTATGTAAAATCTTTCTCTTACGTGCACGAAGAAAATTTATTCTTTGAGGACACTTGCGTGCAAGTGATCTGGGTTATTATACTATTGGTTGTTTTGATTATGATTATGAGATATTGTGGATTTCATGATATTTTATTTTGTTGTATTTACATAGACATGTGCTATTAACTGGATTCTCATGAGTGTGAAGAACTCTAGACATTGAGGATGCAGAGGCATCGATGAAACCACTTTGACTCTGGATCGAGTCAGGGAGTGAACTGTTAGGGTTTGAATGTTGTTGATCTAACATATGTACATATGATTAGATTTTATGATGATTGATTATTATTGTTGATATTATTCATTGATGGATGCAGGCTGATGATAGTTTGTCGACCAGACTCACATTTGGAGTAGAGGGGTCACACATGACAACCAAAGACATTGAGGGAGAGGTGTGGCAGTAGCCCTGCCACATCCCTACCAAAACGTACTAGCACTCTCGTCATGGCTCAACTATAGGTTAACCATTACCTAGTTTGAGAAGACCCACGATGTTGTGAGGGCAGACTATGATAGTCACTCACGATGATTCAAAGGGGCACACAATAAGGCTGGGTCCCTATTCCTTAGAGGGACTTAGTCTCCACAATATCACCTCATGGAGTATTCACTCCAGGGGTTTGACATCTACCAAATTCATTCAAGAGGCGAGTGGCACCCTTGGAGCACATAGTGCGTCTTGAAGGGCATGTCGCACAAAGAAAAAAAAAAGAGGTGAGTGGCACCCTTGGAGCACATAGTGCATCTTGAAGGGAATGTCCCACAAAGAAAACAAAAAGAGGTGAGTGGAACCCTTGGAGCACGTATTGCGTCCTGAAGGGCACATCGTGATTTTACTATGATAATTTAATAAACCTTGTGCCTAGCAAACTATGCCTCCTTAGGACGTGGTCAACCTTAAAATAGATGGTGGTAGGAGTGAAGTTTAATAACTAAAAGTTCCCATTAAAAAATTGTCATCGAGCCTAGTGAAATTAAAACCTAGGTCGAAGTAGAACATGTGGATAAAGAAAAACTAAATAAACATGTAACAAGAAGGGGGGTAATAAATTCAAACTTAATTATTAAAGTAAAAAAAAAAATTACAATGGAGGATTAAATTTATTAAAAGGGTAAATGGTTATTTTTATCTAGACTTGGTAAATTGATTTCTAGTTAAAAAGGAAAAAGGGGGAAACTTAAAAGAAAAGGAAACTTAAAGAAAAAGGGAAACTTAACGAAAAGAGGAAACTTAAAGAAAAATTTGAATGTCTAACTTAGTAAGGAATCTAGCCTTTGGAACTTTCTATTTATGAACTCAACTAGGAATTAAGCAAGGCGTAATTCATTTAAGAATTGTAAGGGAATTTTGGGACACCGAGGAGAATTTTTAGGAATTCTTTTAGGTGGATGAGGAAAATAGACAAATTCAATTAATTAATAAAATTGATTTTCTGGTGCAACTAGGGGATCGGACGACATGTGTATGGAGGAGGTTTTTTGAAATTAATTAAATGAAAAAGGAATCTAATGAGGAGTTTGAGAAACTAATGACTAAGAAAAATCTATAAAAAGGATGGCAGAGTATTGTGGAGAAAAATTGGTTTGTTTAATGTTACGTTGTTGAAATTTCATCTTGACTGAACCTTCTCTTGTGGGAGTTGGGATACCCAGCTTGGGTAATGAGTGGTAGCTCAACCTTACGAGGTGATTTTGGTGCTAGCATTCTCTTGTATTGTGTGCATGGCCCTTTTGTGGCTCGAGGAGCTTTGGGGCAAGAGGAGTACCCCTAGCGTTGGATGGGAGGCACCGATGAGGTATCATCGGTCATCAAGCAGGTTGTAGATGGAGAGAATGCCTCGGAGGAAATCTTCACCTCGTCATTGTCGGTAAAGGTATTCCTTTTAAAGTTGTTACTTGTAATAAAAATTTAATTTACACTTGTTTATTTTACTGCATTATGTTATCAATGTAATCCCCTTGTCGCTTGAATCATCCTGTAAGAAACCATGCTATCCACAATATCCTTTTTTTTTTAGTTACTGACTAATGGAACATGGTCATATTAAGCCTCAAACTCAAAAGCTCACCTACACTTTGTATCTCCTCCATCTGTTTTCTATATTCTTTGATTGCATTTTTTTTATATATATTTCTTATTTGGTTCTCCATGGAGAAGGTCTAGATGCATATTGTGTTTTATCTTTTGTTCCCCTATCTTTAAAATTATTAGTCTGTGTTGAGCAGTCGACCAGGAGCCAAATCAACTGTCTTTCACTCTGATGTTAAAGATTTAGATTCAAATGACCTTCTTTCCTGTGCATGGATAATAAGTGTAGAATCATTTCTCTTCCCACCAAATCCATTGCTTGTACAGTAAAAATTCCTCTTCGTTGCTCTACAATTATTGTGATTTATTCTCTGCAAACTTGTGCTTCCACACCATGAATTGGGGATGTCTCTCATATTCAACCAACTTTTCATCTTGTATCCTCTGCGACTTCCTTGAGTTGTAATCTCACCCCCCTTCCCTTTTTTTTTACTAAAATTTTCACCTCGTCTTTACACCATTGTTGGTTATCATTCTCTTCTATACTGTCTGAGTTTACATTCACCTAGGGTTCATGTCTTTCGGGTTTCCAACAAACCCTCTAAAACTATCGGCCCTCCTAGTAAACCAGAACGCAACACAACACACAGAGTGTGTTGCACAGTCTCACCTGAGATAGCTTTAATGGGTGGCTCTAAGACTCAAGTTTTTTTAGCCTAGGATCGAGTGTGAGATAAGAGAGCTAAATATTGAACCATTATTGTAACTTGTAAATGTAACCTACTTTTATCCACGGCTATGCTGTAACTCCAATAGTTTATTCCTTCAATATCACAACAACATTTAAACATGCAATATAATAACTCATTCATTCAACATAATAATAACTACTGAAGACAATAAATATATGCAAGCATTCATCACTTAACACATATGTACCATGGTTCACTCCCTTCTAGGCTACATCCACAAATATTTGGCTCTGAGCTCTTTTATTTTAATATTTTTTCATCTACAGCGCTGTGCGCTTACAACTCTTCTTAGTCAGGTAAGATCTATCTGAGGCGGACTAGATCGCACCAAGCTCCTCAACCTATGATCTAACCCTCAATATATACCTTCTTTCCTCTCCTATAGCTCAACAAATCATACAAAATGGGTCATACAACAAAATATTACATATCGCATTAGCTTATGTGCAACTACAGTACCAATAATAATCATACATTGAACAAAAATGACTATACGCCCCGCCCTTTATGATACCTACATATCTATGTTTATACATTCCTAGCTCTTCATCCATTACAATTCATTACCAAAACCCTAACCCTACCATCATTAGGTCTTCTTCTGCATGCGTGCATGTTGTTCTTCCTTCCAATTGTCTCTTTCCTCGTGCATGCTTTATTTCCCAAAATCACCTTATTTTTCTTCTTTGGCCTCTGGCTTGCCTCCAACAGGCCCCCAACACTTACATGTGGCTCATCCCAAGCCACCTAAGATTTTTTTGTTTCCTTGATCTCCTTGGTGATCGCCTAGAATTTTTCGTCAAGCTCTGTTAACTGTGTTTGTGCCTACACGATCTTCTCCTTGAGTGTATCCACTATCTGAGCTACAACTTCATCACTAACCTATTCCATGCACTCTGCCTGGGTTTTTGCTATATGTGCCTTGGCTTCCTCTGCTTGTGCCATGACTTCTTCTACTCACTCTTGAAATCGTTCCATTTAAGTCTGTTGCTCTTGTTTATGTGTTTGAGCCGTAGTTATCTCTGCCTACAATTTCATCATTTCTTTCATTCCCTTGATGCGTTCTGTAACTGGCATTGTCTTTTACCTTTGTTTGTGTTCTTGGATCACTGCATTGATAGTTTCCTCTTCCTTGTCCCACTTTTGGATCTGTTGATCCTCCTTTAACTTAGTCCATAGTTGCGCTACTTTATCAAAGAAGTCTGTTGTTGTGCTGACCTACTTATCTATCTCCTGTAGCTATGTTGTTGCTTGCTACTTCTCTTTATCCTTGACTACTAGTGGAGTGGTTGGTATGAGTTGTTCTCTAAGATTATCGATCTCTTTCTCGTATTGATCGATTACATGTGCAATCCGATCAATATTTTTTGCTGATGTGATTACATCACTCTACATTTCCTATGGAATATTCTCATAAGTTCCTGCCACTTTCTGATCCAATCCTCTTATGCTCTACCTTTCCTCATGGGTCTTAGATTTATCCTCCTCATATACTATTTCCATTGCGTCCCTATTCTATGTTTCTCGCTGTAATTCAACTAAGTCTTTGTGTGTGTGATACTATACCTCATGGTTGAAGCTAACCTGCAACTTGTGTAGATCTCTGGTTGTCATCCTCATCAATGCCAGTTGGATTTGGTTTAATTCCTTCAAGGGTGTCTGACCCACAATCTCATCCATTCATAGCATATTGGGTGTGATATGGAATTTTGTGTTTGGGTGTGGTAATGAATGGACTAGATATTTTTCTTCATCCTCGACTCTTCCCTCAGTCTATGGTGTTGATAGTTATGTTCCCCTTCTGCTTGTTGTCTTCCCTTCCCCAATTTTCTTGAGAATATTCCGCATGTATTCTAGTTCCTCTTGAATCCTATTCATGTGGTGGGAAACATGGTCGAAGTCCTCAGATAGACAATATTGAACCATTCGGGCTATCATTTCACCATCGTCATTTGTGATTGTATACTCTAGGGGTGTTCTTTGTGCCTTCGAATTCTTGCACACGCTTCCTTTCTGCGTGGTTGTCCTTATGTTTTTCCTTGCTTCTTGTGGGTTAGGGCTTGTTGCAGTCTCTTGTGATCCCTCAGTCTGTTTCTGTTGTTCTTTGGCCGACTGCATATTCTCCTTTTCCCCTTCTGGGTCCCTATCTTTGTTGGCCCTTCATCTGTTTGTATTGTATTTCCATGTCTCATTCTTTGTCTCTTGGGCACTTGGATTTCTGGAGGTTGCATTTCTCCCTGCCCTGCCTCTTCTTCTATTGTCCTTTCTGGAAATTCCCGGTTGATGGGTGGAATCCTCCATTCATCGACCCATTTGTTGATGACCATGTCAATCTCACCCTCTATGATGAAGTAGCGCATCTGTAGCCACTTTTTATCTCAATCCTTCCTTGCCTGTGTCCACATTGCATGTCATGTGGCCTGGAAGTTGGTGATGTCCCCATATCGTGCGACATCTTCTAGTGTTATTCTCCACATCTTGGAGATGGATTCTTATAGGTCATGTACTTATCCCTCAAACATGGCCCCGATCACCTTTTTTCTCCATGACTCTAGTCTAGCCTTGAGAAACAAATACCTCACTCCCTGATTCAGTTTTGGTCTGGTACAAAAAAATACATACCTTGGCTCTTTCCATCCCATGAAGGCTATCAATGTGATCAACCACGAATAGTGAAAATCTATGCCTAGATCATGCGCATCCTTGCAGTCATCCAGTAACAAGTTCAAAACATATGGTGCCCAGCTCATTGAGGTTCCTTCTACACATTGAGATGCAAGTTCAAAATATACAGACTTCTTCCCTGCGACATTTTCTTAGCACCTTGCAGGATAATATTTTCACACTGAATTATGTGGATGCATCATTAATCCTCTTGATAATGGTCCCTCTTGTCCCCCTTTTGGTGCCATACTTCTTCTTCATCTCATCTGCTAGCACTTTCTCCTTAGTTTTGTCATCCAGAAACTACATGGGATCCATGACCCAAGATGGAAATCCTATTATGTTCGCGATCATATCTACGTCTATCGAGACATTCTTTTCCAACCAGATGTCCCTGCCATGCATGAATACTAATAGTTGTTTGACACATGTGGTTGCATGCTACCCTCTTCCAAAATGTGGTAAGTCCAACAGACCTAAAATTCTCATTTTCTTCAGCCCATTTTCTCATTGGAGTGGCTGCTTGATCGGTTCTCCAACCTTATTTGTGCTCGTAGTCTCTAAAAATACCCTCTTCACAAGTTATGGAAACTTGTCTTCATCTAGTACATCGTGTTCCAAGTATTTGATATTCCCGGTATGACACAGTATCTCTAGTCTTTTTTGTACCCCAGATGGTATGCGTAGTACAACAATATTTATTACAGGTTTCTTACGAGGTGACCTGGATATTTATATCTTGTCTTTCTTCGATGGTGGTGGTTGGCTTGAAGTTCCAATGGCTTATGGTTGTTCCTCAGTATACCATTCCGACCAAGCCGAGACATATTTGACCATCCCTTATGGTGGGTGTTATGATATGGTTGTTTGAGACTCGTTCAACTCGACTATTGTTTTCATATTAGGTGTCATTCCATTGAATTTTAGAGCTTCTTCAGTGTTCTCTGGCCGCGTCTCCTTCAGGGTTTGTGCTTCTCGGTCCTGCGGTTCCTGTACTTCTATTGGTATCTTCTTACTCATTCCCGCTAGTGATGGTTGTTGGATTTCTTCCAGTATAGGTGTAGGATTCACCAGTGTTGTGTCTAGGGATGGAATTTCTTTGACGTTGACAATCTTCGGCAGCTATTGTTCACCTTCTTCCACCTGTCCTTGTGACCTGTTCTAAACTATGGTTTTCTTGACGGTCTGGCTCACATCTACTTGCTTAGGCGGTGCCATGGTGGTGAATGTCAAATGTCTGCTGGATTCAAATGGTCTCTGTGATATCTGTGAAGTCAAATTGTGTACTTTAGCCTCTTTTGTTCTGTATCTGTTCTCTTTTTGTGAATAGACTATTGGCTCCCACTTTCGTTTGTTGTATGGATTTCCCATGAAGCTTGTCGAGGATGCTTCCTTGATAATGGTATTAATGCACCTTAATTACTAGTTCAATGCACCTCCTATGGTTTATTACTTTCCATTACTCTACCTTACCGTCTTCTGTTGGCACGATTAATGTGGTGTCCCATTGGTCATTTTCATCCTTTAATTATGCCTAGTGCTTCCATGTCATATTTCTTTTGCCAACTCCTTCTCTCGTTCATTTCTCTTTGTATGTGACCGTTGTTCTTCTCGTCGTCGAGTTTGTGTTTCTATATTTGCGTGGCCTTTCTACCTATGGCGTATTGCTCCCTTTTTTTTTACTGAGCGGTGGATGGTCGACTATCCTTGTACAACTTCAGTCGGCTCCCATTGATCATCCCTCTGAGTTCTGCACCGGATAAATATCTTAACTATATAGCTCCCCCATCTATGACAGATTTTACTTCGTATGGTCCTAACTAATGCATTCTGATTTTTCCTAGGTGATGAAATGATTTGTTGTCATAGATCAGTACTATATCTCCTTCCTTGAATATTTTTTTCTTGATATGTCTATCATGCCAAGCTTTATCTCTTTCTCTCTAAACTTGTTGGTGGAATCCTGCTAAGATCTAGTTTTCCTCCATGGTCATTAACTGATTCAACCTCTCCTGTATTGCTCCTCGTTCTGTCATTTGTGTGATTGTTGCTACCCACAAGCTTGGTACTAAAAATTCTAATGGCACCACTTCTTCTTGGCAATAAACCCGTTTAAATGGTGTGTTCCCTGTCAATTGTTTGCATGTAGTCTTGTATGCCCATAATATTGTCGATACTTTGAGGTCCCAGTCGTCCCTGTTGAGGTTACAGATCTTTGTCAACACGTTCTCCATGATTTTGTTGAATGCTTCCACTGTGCCATTTACCCGTGGGTGATATGGTGTGCTCTTCTGATGATGGACTTTGAACTATTCAATCATAGCGCTGATGGTGTTGTTTATGAAGTGTGTGCCTTGGTCTCTCATCAAAACTCTTGGGCATCCAAATCTAGTTATTACTTGTTCAAATAGAAAATGTGTTGTTGTTTCTCCACTTCAATCCTTCACTGGTGCAGATTCCACCCATATTGTGAGGTATTCCGTCGCGGTGATAATGTACCTTGCTCCTGTTCTTTTTTTTGGTGGGTTGATTGGTCCCACAAAGTCTATTGCCCACTTGTCTAATGCCTGTAATGTTACTTGTGGTCATAATTGCATATCGTCCCTTCTGTTGGGTTTGCCTACACTTTGACATACATTGCATCTTTGACAGTACTCCTTCAAGTCTCTGTGAATCGTTGGCCACCATAGTCTTGTGCACAACACCTTCTTCATGGAAGCTTTACCTACATAATGCCCTCCTTCTATTCTCTCATGGGATTTTTCTAACACCCTTGGTCTTTTGTGCTCTAACACGTATCTTTGCAAGATGTTATTTGTGTCTATTTTATATAAATGTCCTACAACCAGTTGATAGTCGGAAGTGCGGACTACTAGGTTTTTCTTTTGAGTTGTGTTATATTATTCTGGCACAGTACCTGCACTCAAGTACTAAATGATATCTACAAAGTATTCATCAACGATGTGGACTAATAATAATTGTGCATCCATAAAGTTGTCTTCCAAATTTGTAGGTTATTCTTCATTTGTGACCCTTGATAGGTGACCATGTCCTGCATTTAATTTTCCTGGCTTGACTATTTATTCAAAGTCAAATTCTTGAAATAGTAGTAACCATCGACAAATTCTCCCCCCCAACACTGGCTTGTTGACTAGGTATTTCAGGGCTAAGTGATCTCTGAACATCTTAAAGTGTTTTTCCAATAAGTAGTGTCTGAATTTTTGTAGTGCATAGAGCATAGCTAGGCCTTCTCTTTCTATCATGTTATAGTTATGTTTTGAGTCTGATAATTTTTTTCTCGCAAATGCTATTAGGTGATCCAAGTATCCCACTCCTGGATGCACCAAGATAACTCCAAGTTCTACCTCTAATGTGTCTACATGGACGTCGAATGTATTCTCCCAATTTGGAAATACTAATATTGACGTGGTGACCATATTTTTGTTTAGGATATCCAGACCGTGTTGACACTCATTGTTCCACTGAAACTTCATATAATTTCTTAGCGACTTTTCCATTGGTGCAACGATTTGAGGGTATCCTTTGATAAATTTCCTATAGTAACCTCTATGTGCCAACATCGCTCTTAGATGAAAAACTATTTTTGGTGTTGGTAAGTTAACGATGAATGCAATTTTTGCAGGATCTACAAGTAGACCTTGTTTTCATACTATATGGCCCAATAGTATCTCAAACGGTGTTTTGAATATGCATTTCCTTATACTCAGTGATATTTGACATTGTCTACATATTTCTAACATCAGGCATAAGAATTATACATGTTTTTTCAATAAACTATAGACTATCCAATCATCCAGATATACTTCGAGAAACTGGTGGATGAATTATTTAAACGCAACAATGACTAATCTAAAATATTGTTAGTTCATTCTTCAGTCCAAACGACATGAGTGTGTACTAGTAAGATCCCCATTCTGTCACAAATGTGGTCTTGTATCTGTGTTCTTGTGCTATCTTGATATGATGGTATTCTGAGAATGTATTAGTGAATGAGTAATCTTTGTGGCCTCCTACGTTCTCTACCACCTCATCCGTGAAAGTTGTAGGAAATGGGTCATGTAGGCATGCATCGTTCAACTTCATCAAGGCGACGCATATCCTTATCCCTCCTTGTTTCTTGTCCTGTACTACCATCAGGATTATCCATTCTGACTCTTCGACTGGTTCGATGATGCCGACTTCGAGCATCATGTCGACCTCAACTTTTAATTTTTGTTTATATATTGGGTTCAGTCTATATGGTCTTTGTATGATCATTATTGCTTTAGGTCTGAGTGGTATATTCATCTCTCCTAGTTCTCCTGCTATACCCTTCATATCTGTAAATGTTGTGGGAAACAAGTTGTTGTATTCGAGCAACAACTCTATGATGCTTTCCACTATTTTCTCATCCCAGTAATCTCCAATGCTGGCAATTTTGGGATGCTCGACTGTCCCAATGTTGAATTTCTTTACTCTGATCAGCGCGAAAATAAATTTTGATTCTATCGGTGGTCCTTCCACATCTATTTCATCTTTTTCTTCTTCAATCTGAATATCACACGGATAGTCTTCATCTAGTGCTTCCTCTTTTACATGGTAACACGATAACATTTCCTTAACTGTCTATTTTTTTTGTTGTTGCTCTTCTGTGATAAGTTCTACTTCTGGTTCTTTGATGAATATCAATCCTCTTATCTGTTTGAGAGTTGCATCTATGTTGGCGTTCTCATGCTCAAATGGGAAAGTGATTGTGAAATTCTATTGCAATATCGTCCATTTCATAGTTCATTTGCACAATTCCTAGTTTGTATACCAGTTCGGTGGTATTCCCTCTAGAGTGTGTATGAAATGATGAGGCCATTCCTCCAGGGGTGTCAATTTCCACAGTGTTTTACACTCCTCCAAGTGTTCCGCTGGTTCCCCTTTTCCATCATACTTCTGTTGTTCTTTGTTTTTTTGTTCTGCACCATACCTTATGCACAGTAACCACTTACATTGGTACCAATATGTGATTGTCTCTTTGTGTGCACCCAACCATCTTGCACGTGTGGGATTGAGTGCTAGATCAAGTGCTAACAGTCTCTGGTTATCTAACACTTTGTCTTCGTACTGTGCCAAGAATGTTTCCAAATCATTTATTCTGTGAAAAATAGGTGGTTCTCTCATTTATGTTCCTACCCATCTTACTGCGTGGTCTATTCTTGTACATCTTCTCATGGATACTTTGTGTAGCATTTGTTGCCAATTTTCTAAATCAGTATATGAATTTTTTGCACATAAAGTAATTCTCCACCAAATAAGTATCCTTTCTAAAGTTGATTTCACATAATCCTCATATCGCATAGTTGTTCTATACAACTCGTTGATTTCCTCCAAGTCTAGGAAAGTAGGTTCTACAAACCTATCCCCTTCTGATGGGTCTAATGGTGCAATGACCCTGTATTCTCCTGACTCAAGTGTCATTTTCCTAGTCCTCAGGTTGATTATGGTCTGGTTGTCAAATGCCCAATCCAGACCAAACAATGTTGGGTAAGGTGTTGTGTCGTCCAATATTTCAATGACTTCAAAATCGGATTTGGTATGCACTCCATCTAGGTCAACTATCAATCATTTCAATCTACCTATTGGTAGGACTCTATGTTGGTTTTCCAGTTTCAATTGAACAGGTGAATATCCTAATGTGGGCTCTCCCATGCATTACCATGTCTTATTTGGTAATATATTAACTTCAGATCTTATATCTAGTATAATGTCTCCCATGTTGAAATCTCCAATGTTGTCGTTCAATCTACCCTACTTGTTCTTCTTCTTGTGTGTAAGTGATTAATTGTTTTTGGTTCTAGCTTTCCTTCTGTCTCAATGCTACATTTTTCTAGTATGTTTTGCAATATTTTCACAGATGATGGATCACTTAATACATTTACACATGATTGAAAAAATCCTTTGAGGGTACTTACTTGTCCCATAGGTTTCATTTTGTTGGTATGATCCAATGATGGGGGCATCTCATACTCCGATGCTTCCTTATTTTGTTGCATAGTTGAATTCAACGCGATGTCCTCCTTTTGAAATTCTTGTTTGGATTCCTTAAAGATTGCATTCTTGTTCTACACATCGAACTGTTTCCTTGGTTTGGTGTTATTCTTCACCCATTGATTCTGTGTTGGTTCTTGTCAAACTGCGTTAGTACCTATTTTAGCTCCTCCACGGGTAACTATGTTGATGTTTCGTCCGTTATCCCTTGCTTCGGCTGAAATCCACTGAACATTCTGGTTATTCTAGTTCCTCTTTTCTTGGATCTTTACCAATAGTGTTGTACATTCTTCTGTATCATGGTTCGATGTGCGACAAGACATACAGGTCACTAGTGGAAGTGGAAATTCCCTTGCATAATGTTTAGGTTGTTGACAATTGTGACATACCACTGGTCCTCGACCTCATACAAAACCTCCTCTTTCTCATCCTCCGCCTCTATAGCCTTCTCTATATCCTCTTGACGTGTTATATTGAGGTGCCCAATTGTATTACACTGTATTGTGCTGAGGCTATGTCATATTGTACTATGGTTGTGAGTTTTTATATGGTTTTTGCACAATATTATACTACTGCTGCACAGTGTTGTATGGAGCTAGAACTTGATTGAACTATGGCACTACTTGACTAGTCATCATTTCAGCATGTACTTTATATGCGTATCATGTCCTTTCTCGCATCAACTCCATAGTTTTGCAATGTTTGTCTTCGTGTCCCACTGACTTGCAAAAGGTGAAATATGAAATCTTTGGGACTGTCTGGTATTTCTGCATCATTGTGCAGTGCTAAGGGACATGCCCCAATTTCTTTGAGATTTCGCACCATAGTCCTCCTATTGGTAACAGATTCAGAATTCCTGCAACTGTATATTGCGCGAATGTTGGACATTCGTTCTTGTGGTGGTATTTTGTTCTACATGTGGTACACCAAATGACTTCTCGTTTGTCCTTGTTCTTCTTCTGATTCAGTTGAAACGTTAGATTCTTCAAATCCTCCTTCAGTTCTTCGATAGATGGGTTTGTCTGCTGGTACTAGTTTTCTTCCAGTTGTATGATTGCTTGCAGAGCCTCTACCTGCGTCTAAAATTTTTGTTGTCCTAAAGGCTATTTTATCTATGAGAGTAGTGAATTGACAAACAAGTATCAATGTTGCATATTGGTAATGAGATATTTTAACTTTCCCTTCAGTTGCTTGAATCTCTGATCAATCTCTCGTACAGATTCTCTTGGTTTTTGTCATATTTCGATCATCTCATTCATGTATTGATACTCTGATATTGGCTTATGGAACTCATTATCAGTAACCTCTTAATGTTTGCAAGTTTCCTTGTCTTCCCAGGGGCATTGTTTGTGTCTAGATTCATGTACCAGTCTAGTGCATGGTATCTTAGTGTAATAACTACCTGCGCAAGTTTGGTATCTTCAACAGTGATATGTTTTTCTTCCCATATCTTTGCATAAATAAACAAGTGTTTCTTAGGGTATTCTATTGCTTCTCCTCAAAATTATAGTAACCTAATGGTGGGATCATGTCCTGCCATTCTGAAAATGTTGAACTACTACCTTTGTGTGGTGTAGATACCTGACTAGTGCTACCTGAATAGGCTCCTCCAGTTGTTGTTCCTTGTGTAGATGTACTTCATGTTGTCTGACTTATTCTAAACTTCGATTTTATAAACAGTGGTGTTCTCTTTGGTGTATTAGTCACACATGGGTTTATGGGTTCCACACTGACATTAATATAGATAGGATGGTTTCCTTCTCCTCCCTCTCTTGAACCTCTCGTCTTCCTCTCATATATTGCACGCAGGATTTCCTCAATATTCTCTACAACCAAGAGATCCTCTACATATTCCTCATCACTCACCAAGCCTTACCTTGTGGCTATGGCTCTCTTCTTGGTATTCACCTTGTATTGGTAGTGTACTCTGCTACGCATCTTTCCAAATGTCTCCATGATCTTCTTGATCTAGTCATCGTCCATAACGATTGGGTACGAGGGTTCCTCCTTATTTCCCTTATCCTTTCCTCCTTCCATTTCTCCTCTTTCTGTCAGTGCTTCCCCCCTTCCCCCATGCATGCAAGAAATTTTAGCTATCTAATTCCATCGTCATTACACCTTTATTATATAGCAGTATATTAATAGAAGTATACAATGATCAAATGTACCTTCCTCTAGGTCTGCGTAGAAAGTCTTGCTCCGCGGCGTTGTACAATTTCTTTGTGTCGACTGCAAACTCTGTTATAAACCCTGCCACAATGTTGTCCAACCAAAAATCTATTGCGCGGGTGAATTTGTTGTTCACATGTTGTAACTACTCAATCTGTATTGGGGCCAATCTAGTTGTCGAATCTAGTGTGTTGCATGGTTATCCTTCAACCTTAGTATCCACTCCTACAAGAAATGTTGAAAATCCCAGCAAAATACTTTGTGCAAATCAGTAAACATGTATTTTTTAATATATTTGCAGGGTGTTAGTCTAGGGTTTCTATTATCTTTCTTTGCAAACTCTAGCTCCTTATTTCTTATCCAAGTTTCGATCTCTGCTTTTGTGGGATTCCACAGTGTCAACATTCTCTGCTAATAGCTCATTGGTCTCTGCCCTAAACTTTTCTTGATCCACCTCTGACAGATCTTCGACTTATCTCCTCTACTCAATCCTCTCCTGTTCCTACCAACGACAATAGAACCATTTGTTGGTTATCCTTCTCTTCTGAGTTTGTATTGAACCAGGGTTCATGTCTTTCAGGTTTCCAACAAAGCCTCTAAAACTATCGACCCTCTTGCTAAACCAGAAGGCAACAAAACACACAGAGTGCGCTGCAAAGTCTCACCCTATATAGATTTAATGGGTGGTTGTAAGACTCAAGTGTTTAGAGCATAGGGTCGACTGTGAGATAAGAGAGCTAAATATTGAACCATTATTTTAACTTGTAAATGTAACCTATTGTTATCCACGGATATGAGGTAACTCCAATAACTTATTCCTTCAATATTGCAACAACATTTAAATATGCAATTTAATAAATCATTCATTGAGCATAATAATAACTACTGAAGATGATAAAGATATGTAATCATTCATCACATACTAAATATGTACCATTGTTCACATCCTCCTAGGCTACGTCTACAAAGATTTGGCTCTAATCTCTTTTATTATAATATTTTCGCATCTACAATACTGTGCACTTACAATTCTTCTTACTGCACACTTACGTCAGGTAAGATCTATGTCAACCTGCGATCTAACCATCAATATCTACCTTCCTTCCTCTCCTCTAACTCAACAACTCATACAAAATGGGTCGTACAACAAAACATTACATATCGCATTCGCTTATGCGCAACTACAATACCAATAATAATCATACATCGAACAATAATGAT
>ML781131.1:0-17641 GCA_009831015.1 Picea engelmannii | reverse complement strand
CCTACTTATCTATATTTATACGTTCATGGCTCTTCATCCATTACATTGCATTACCAAAACCCTAACCCTACCATCATTAGGTCATCTTTTGCATGTGTGCGTGTTGTTCTTAATTCCAATTGTCCCTTTCTTTGTGCATGCTTTCTTTCCTAAAATCGCCTTGCTTTTCTTCTTTAGCCTTTGGATTGCCTCCAAAAACCATGTTTAACACTCTCTTTACCTAGCGATCCCATCCCTTATCTTTGTGTGATGCCTTTTAAACTCAGTGATCACGTTTTACCATTAATTAATTTCTTTATTGTATTGTGCCACTATGCGTTTTCCAACCTTTAAATCTTTTAATGCGATCTGTGTTTTAAAAAAAATATTTTCATGCATGTTACTTTGAGGACTATAATTCATTTCTATATGGATTTGGCCTGATCTGATGGTTGACCGAAGGAGCATAGGCTCCCAACCTTATTTTTTTACACCTTGGTTTCAATTAAATTTGGGCAATGAATGCTTTCCCACCTGGAAGCGATTTGCGTTTTCTAAGTCAGTTACAGTACATCTCTTTAGAACATGCTATCATTGTATTATTGCTTTATTGGGAAGTATCTTTTCATTGTTTAGCCGACGGTTAGAACGCGCTATCACCTTATTATTATTATTTTTATTTGGCAGTGTATTTTATGTTTAGATGACGGTTGCGGCGCACTATCATTGTTCACTATTTTTTTTATTGGCAGTGTAATTTTAATTTGATGGCGGTTATGGTTTGATATGATGATAATCATTTAAATCCATGTAAGTTGAAATGTGTAGAGGTTTAACATTGGGTTTTTTTATTGATCTCCAGGATCTGGTGCTCGATCTGTTGAAAGCTAGAGTTCTTTTTAGTTGATAGCGGTTATGGTTTGATATGATGATAATCATTTATGTTAAATATAATGTAACCTCAACAGGATGACTGTACACTGCCAACTGTCTTGGCCAGCTATACTTTCTTTTCTTGATTTTCTTGAGCCTATATAGCTCAACTATTTTCCTTTTGCACATAACTTCTTCATTAACTCTTCTCATTGTACTTTCTCCTTACATTCTCAATATATTGAATACTATTTCTTCTCTATTCTTTCTCTTTGCATTTCTTGCTTCACAATTTATCATGGTATCAGAGCTTCAACAGTAAGCCTCTTCACACAGGTTGGAGAGCAACAAGATCCTCACAATGCATAGCTTAAATCGACATCCAGGGCACGAGACACAACGTTTTCACAAGGCTTCGAGAGATGTCCGCCATTTGCTCAAAAGATCATCGCAGGAAACTCCCACGAGGAAGCAGAGACTGCAGAAGGATAAAGTTTAAAGATTCATGAACAATTTCAGATTCATCAAAGATTCATGAAGAAGAGCTCCAAGAGGCAGGAACATTTGAAGAATTCAAATAAATTTGTTCAAATTAGTGAAATATTGTTGAAGAAGGAAAAATTGTTTAAAGAATTTCAGGAATTCTCTCAAATTCGTCAAAGATTGTTGCAGCGAACAAAATGCTTCAAAGAATTCGTGTAATTCTTTCAAATCTGTGAAAGGTTCATGAATTTTCTTCCGCAGAAGAGAATCTTTGCAAGAATAGCAAAGAACTCGCAAAAGCAGCCAAGAACGAGAAATCGTAGCCGTAAGATCCATCCTGCAATCAGATCTGAGGTGAAAATTCAGTTCAGAAGGGACGAGGAGAGCACAGAAAAGGCGAAAGAATAAAATCCGTCAGATCTTGCACAGAGGACTGATAGCCATCGGATCTGTGAGAAAGTACATGAGGCTTAGTCCTCTGGAGTGCACAGGAGAAATTGTGACTTGCAAAGTCACGAAATCATTTGGACCATCCATCAAGGAGGACACGCGGTGAGATCTCGGCATTTCGCTGACTCGCAGGGTGTAAAGGTCAGAAGACTACCATGAGAATTCACGAATCGCAAAATCGAGATTCATTCTAGACTATTGGATCAAGAAATATCGTGAGTCGTTGATCTAACGCTATCGCGAAATCGGGAATGGGGAGTTGGATGATCAAAGGAGACTGCACTCCAAACCCCAATATGCAAAATCTTGAAATCATCTCAACCATCCATCAATTAGGACACGTGGCAGTAGATCCAAGTGCCATCGAAATTTTGGCATTTCGGAGTTCGACATATTAGAGGTCTTGTTGACGAACGTCAGGAAATTCCACAACAAAAGTCTCGAAATCCCAAAAAGATCACAGCTGTCCATTCGTTGGGACATGTGGCGGAGATTGAAGGAAGCCGTCGATATTTCAGCTACTAGGGTTTCAAGTTGACAAAGGATTTGTATCACCAGGGGTCGCGATTTCTGAAATCACGAAACACAAAAGGATCTTCCATCTTGAGGAGATGCATGGCAGCAATCCAGGATTTCGGGAGATTTTCTTAAAGGAGAAGGACTCTTTGCCATTTTGGCATTCTGCGTATCAGTATTTCGGGGGTCAAGAGGACAGGAGATCGAGCGCTTGAGTCATGAAACCCCAAAACAAGACTGTGGTCTTATGACTAGTGGTCACATGGACCAAGGCATAGCTCAAGGGGCTAATGCGATAAAGGTCATTTTGGCATTTCGGCCATCCAAGAGACAAGAGGTCGGGGGCTTTGCATCATAAAACCACGAAATAGGATTGTGGTCATATGGGAAGCGGTCACATGGACCAGAGGTATAGCCTTAGGGCTAATTGTTGTTAAAGCCATTTCGACAAATCGACATTTCAGAGATCGAAAGGATGAAGGGTCAAGGACTCTTGACATTGGGAAACAGGAAGTCTCGAAATGCGAAATCTTGAAAAGACGTTTGAATAAGCGCCAGGATATTTCAGATTTCGGCAAATTGAGGGACAGAGAAATTGGAAGACCTGGTTTAGACACAAGAAACAGGTAAACACAAAATCTTTCCAATTTTTTTTTTCTGTTTTGTTCAATTTTTTTTAAATATGGCGACGTTTAGCAATTTAGGACCAACTTAAGGTCCGATTCTTCTTGGAAAGAACTATGAGTTCCGGTCTCTTCAAATGAGATAGTTCTTGCAAGCACAAGAGTGATGAAATCTAGTGGATCTTGGATATGTGGAACCAGATCCAGCAGACCTTTCCGCCATGACAAACCAGCAGAGAATTGCTCAGGCAACTCAGAGGAATAGAGAAAATAAAGCCAAATTATGGATTCAAAATTCAGTGGATGACTTGATTTTCTCAAAAATCGCAGGTGATAGTACTTCAAAACAGGCCTGGGAAATCCTTAAATAAGCCTACCAAGGCAATGATAGGGTCAAAACAATCAAACTGGAGACCTTGAGGACACAATTCGAGACTTTAAGAATGACAAAATATGAAAATGTGGATCAGTTTATGACCAGAGCCATGGGAATCATGAACCAGATCAGATTGGCTCGTGAAGCCATCACTGATCAACGCATAGTTGAGAAAGTCCTCAAAATTTTACCAAAGAAATTTGAAATGGTTGTTACAACATTCCTTGAATCCAAGGATCTGACACATTTTTCAACAGATGAACTGACTGGTTCCCTGGTGACAAATGAGACCAGACTGCATCTCACAGATGAGTCAATCGCCAATGCCTTCAAAACTCAATTCTCCTTCAGCAGAGAGAGAGGTAGAGGAAGAGGTTGAGGTCACTAAGGATGAGGGAGTACTACAAGTGACCAAAACTTGAATGGAGGTAACAGACAACAGAGCCAGCATCAAAATTTCCAAGGTCATAGACAACAACACTAGAATCAAAATTTTCAGCCTCAAAGAGGCAGAGGGAGAAGATCAAATGACAAATCAAGCATATAATTCTATTACTGCAAAAAGTCTGGGCACTATGAATCTGAATGCAGGAAGAGGCAAGAAGATCAACTCTCAGGTAGAGCACATGTGTCAAATCATTCAAGAGAAACCTCAAAAGGTATGTTTCTCTCATATCACAAGTCTGAAGAACAATCTAAAGATCTCTAGTTGCTAGACAGTGGATGCAGCAATCACATGACAGGTAACAAAGATTTACTTCCATGCATTGATTCTTCAATCACATCTGATATTACACTTGGAAATGATTCCTTAGTCAAAGTTCAAGGCAAAGGAACTGTACCTATTCTTACTAAACAAAATGAAAAGAAAGACATAAACAATGGCTATTATGTTCCAGATCTGAAACATAATCTGCTAAGTGTAGGATAGCTCATTGAACATGGATATAAGGTACTCTTTGAGGGAGCATCTTGCCAGATATATGACAAAATCCCAAACAGAAAATTGATTTTTGAAAACCACATGACTCAGAATAGGATGTTTCCCCTTACACTTATAATTGCAAATCTGATTCAACCATATGCACAAAGTGCATCCACCCTAAATGAAACAATGGTTTGGCATACAAGATTTGGCCATCTACCCTTTAAGAGTCTAATTCTTCTTCAGAAGCACTCCATGGTCAAAGGTCTTCCCATCTTCAAAGAACAAAATTCCCCATGTGAGTCTTGCATATTTGGAAAACATAAGAGAACTAGTTTTCCACAGTCATCCAATCAAGCCAAACAACATATTGAACTAGTTCACATTGACCTATGTGTACCAATGGAAACAGACTCAATAGGTGGTAGATTTTACTTTCTAACATTTATCGATGATTTTAGCAGGAAAATCTGTATCTATTTTCTCAGACACAAGTATGAAACTTTTGCAAAATTCAAGGAATTCAAAGCAGAAGCTAAAAAATAGAGTGGCAAATATATAAAAGCACTCAAGTCCGATGGAGGAGGAGAATGAAACTCCAATGAATTTTCAAATTTCTGCAAATCACAAGGCATTATCATGCAAACAACAACCAGGTATACTCCACAACAGAATGGAGTGACTGAAAGGAAAAATTAGACAGTAATGAATATGGAAAGAACACTTCTCAAAGAGAAAAGTTTGTCAAATATTTTTTGGGTTGAAGTAGTAGCATGCTCAGTTTATCTCTTGAATAGATCTCCAACCACAAGTCTAAAGATGAAAGTCCCTCAAGAAGCATGGAGTGGGACAAAGCTAAATGTTGCACATATAAGGGCATTCAGATGCATATCATACACTTGATGATATGAGTGTATGATAAAAAATTTGACTGTATGTTTATATCATACATATCATGCACTCACATTTACCTTCCGAATTAAGAAAGAAACTTGACGATAGAAGTGAGAAATGTATCTTTACTGGATATAGTGAAACATCTAAAGCCTACAGGCTTTACAACCCAATCTCCAAGAAACTAATTCTCAGCAGAGATGTAAAATTTCTGGAAAATCAATTCTGGAATGAATCAGGAAATCAACAACTCGACAATCAAATTCCATTGTTGCCAAGTTCTGAAAACACAAAAAATTCAGGACAACAAATACCTCTACATGTTCTTCCAAGATTGCAGGTACAAGGACGATCTAAAAATTCTCAGGATAACTCAATTTCAAGCAGAGACTCATCCTCTGAAATTCAAAATCAGAGAACTTGAAGTTTGAGAGAAATCCATCAGCAGTTGGATGACTTTGAACAACACAAACTTTTTGCTTTAATGTCATGTCAACCTACATATTTTAAGGAAGTCGCTAAGGAGCCACATTGGGTTCAAGCCATGAACCAAGAAATTGAATCCATTGAGAATAACAAGACATGGGATCTTGTTGATTTGCCAAATCACAAGAAAAGTATTGGTGTCAAGTGGGTTTACAAAAATAAACTCAATGAAAAAGGGCAGATCAAAAAACACAAGGCAAGACTTGTTGCCAAAGGATTCTCACAACAACCTGGTACTGACTATGGTGAAACTTTTTCTCCAGTAGAAAAGTTAGACACTGTAAGAAATCTATTGTCCATAGCAGCCCAACATAAATGGAAAGTATACCAGATGGATGTCAATTCAGTCTTCCTAAATGGTTTCTTAGAAGAAGAAGTTTATGTTGATCAACCACCTGGATTTGAAGTCCAAGAGCAACCAACCAAAGCATATCGGTTGAAGAAAGCATTGTATGGCTTAAAGCAAGCTCCAAGAGCTTGGTACAACAGAATTGACACTTATCTGATCAAAAGTGGTTTCAATAGAGGTCAAAATGAGCCAACTCTTTACACCAAAACTGATCAGCACGGTAAAATTTTGATTGTATGTTTATATGTTGATGACATGATACATACTGGAAATCTTGTATCAACCAATTTTAAACATGCCATGCAATCTGAGTTTGAGATGACAGATCTTGGCATCATGAAATATTTTTTGGGGATTGAGGTTGATCAATCAACCAAAGGCATTTTTGTTTGTCAGAAAAAGTATGCAACAAACATCATCAAAATATTTTTCATGGAAGAATGCAATCCAGCAGAAACCCCTATACCTCTAGGCAGAAAATAGAGCAAGAAAGATGAAGGCCCTAAAGTGGACCCTACCCTGTACAAAAGTTTATTAGGCAGTTTGTTGTATCTTATAGCAACTAGGCCTGATATTATGTATGCAGCTAGCCTTGTTTCCAGATTCATGGAATCCCCCAAAGATTCTCACTGGAAAATGGCGAAACGGATTCTGAGATATGTTGCAAGAACTCTCAATTTTTGCTTATGGTACACTAAATTTGATAGTAATCAATTTTTTGGTTACACAGACAGTGATTTTGCAGGCAACCTAGATGACAGGAAAAGAACCTCAGGACATGTTTTTCACTTGGGCACGAACTTGATCTCATGGGCATCAAAGAAATAGCCAATTGTATCAATATCTTCTACAGAGGTAGAGTATGTCGCTGCTACCTTAGCTTCTTGTCAAGCTGTGTGTTTGAGAAGAATATTGAAAGATATGTCACATACATAAAATGATCCAACTCCTATTTTCTGTGACAATACTTCAACAATAGCTCTATCCAAAAATCATGTGTTTCATAAGAAAAACAAACACATTGACACTCACTTTCACTTCATCTGCGAGCTAGTCAATAATGGTGACATTGCACTCCAATTCTGTGGTTCTCAAGATCAGCTCACAGATATCTTCACAAATCCACTGGGAAAATCTATTTTTGATTTTCAGAGACAACACTTGGGCATAATCAGTGCTAATGTTTGTAACTGTTGAGTTTAAGAGGGAGTGTTAAATATAATGTAACCTCAACAGACTGACTGTTCACAACGAGCTACCCTGGCCAACTGTACCTTCTTTTCTTGATTTGCTTGAGCCTATTTATCTTAGCTATTTTCCTTTTGCACATAACTTCTTCATTAACTCTTCTCATTGTACTTTCTCCTTACATTCTCAATATACTGAATACTATTTCTGCTCTATTCTTTCTCTCTACATTTCTTGCTTCACAATTTATCAGTTTAAATCCCTATAAGTTGAAATGCATAGAGGTTTAACGCCGAGCTTTTGCATTGTTCTCCATGATCTGGTGCCCGATCTATTGAAAGCTAGCATTTTTTTTGTTTAATGGCGGTAGTTAACATTCCAAATTTCAGTTTTTGTCGGTTATTAATAATGGAGATCAACTAATTATTATTTTTAGTATGAATATTGAAATCGATTTACCTTGAATAATTATTTTAAAGATGTAAACTTGGAGAATGGTTAACACTTGATTATCGAATGGCTATTAGATCTGAAGTGTAAATGCTCTAAACTTTTCAATGGCACTGAAGTTTAAATTTTGTTAAGATTAAATGCTCTGAAGTTTAATGCTCTGAAGTTTAAATGCACTAAACCTAATTTTTTATTAGCTCTCAGATCTGAACTTTTAATTATTTATTTTTAAAAGACATAAACTTGAGATTGGTTACACTTGATTATTGAATGGATCTGAGCTTGATTTTTAAATGCTCTGACTTGATCTCGAGAGCTCTCACTTGACAACACATCTTTACCCAATGACTTTCAATTAAAAAAAAAAAAAATAGAATTTAGTTTCCTTTATTGTAATATACAAGATTTCAATGTGGTCGGAAAATTATTATCATGTTGCTGGCAAGCGGCATTTATAGTTGTTAGATAATTGTAAGGTAGACTATGAGATCTGTTGAAATTTGTCTTACGATTTTGAGCATTAGTTCCTTCCCTCAAATGCATTTCAAATAAGACTCTAATAGGGTTTCAAGGAACCTTTGGAATGCCTTAAATTCATTTTATAAAGGACAGTCACGTTAATGATTATACTTATACGATATTTTTTTATAGGAATGCCTTACGCTAAAATTATAATTTTTATACGAAAATGTTAATTTATTCAAATTAAATTGATGCTCATTCCTTCTAATGATGAAACGGGGTTGTAATTAGGAAGAATGGAGAAAGCTTTGTCTTATGTTAATCAATGGCGTATGATGAAAAGGGTTTTAATGGAGGGTAAACTATTAATTGCAGAAGATAGATGGATGCATCACAAGATGTATATTTTGTCTATTCTTATTATATCTGCCAAGTTGATTAATCGTAGTTAATATTTACTTGACATGATGTATGCATGATTCAATGAAGGACCGTGGAAGGTATATCACTTCTCACACCTTGATTTTCATTTGAATGAATGATAGATTAAATAGCACGCCTAGAATATAAATAGAATTGCGCCTCAAGTTTGTTATTGCTAGATAGATTATGTTTGTCATCTTCCTTACACACTTGTAAATTTAAGGTCGATTGAAGTAATGTCGATTATGTTTAGAATTTTCTGGTTGTGCATACTAAAGGGCCACTGATGATCAACCATTGTTGATTTGGTGTGTCGCGCAAAGTTTTGAATCAAGGTTTGCTATTCCTCACTCGTTGTAGAGATTCATGTTACTTGTGTCGTTGATGGTGGTTGCGTGGGGTCAGTCTGATGATGGTTCGTAGTTAGCAGGATTTATCTTGTGTGTCAGGTAGGATGTAGACACCTCCTTGTTCCTCAAAATAGGCACTAGCCTTGAGACCTTAATTAGTCAAAATCGATGGGAACTTGAGCTTGAGCATTGTTTATGTGTCATGGAGGTCCAAACATTGCAAGATAAGATGGGTGGGTAGTCGTTTTTATTTTGTCTAATTGATTTTCGTATGTTGCATCTGGTTGCATGAAGTGCTAGTATGTTGAGTCGTTATGTTCTATGTTAAGTGATTGTGTACGTTATATTCGACATGGAGTTTGCGATGTTAAGTGTTTTGTCGTTATTAGTTTCATAAAAGAAAAATTGTGCATGTTAAGCGAGACTTGTTGTCGTGTTACAAAAACATAAATAAGTTTAAAAGAATCCATTAAAAAAAAAAGTAAAATATAAAAGATGTTACACATTTATGGATTCACCCTAAAATTTTAAAGCTAACCTAATAAAAACTCATATTTTCACTATGAGATTGAAGATGTTACACATTTATGGATTCACCCTAAAATTTTAAAGCTAACCTAATAAAAACTCATATTTTCACTATGAAATTGTTTTTGATAAAGTAAATTGGCTTGCTAACGAAATTATAATCTAATTTTCTATATCTCTTTGTTTTCTAACCACACATGGGTTTTGTTAGAATGAACCTACATAGTCTTTGGCCTCTCAAGTGGATGCTCATTCCTGGCCATGAACATGTATACACCGTCTTCAAACAAAAAAATTATTCAATAAAATTATTGGGAAATGGACCAGTTAGATGTTGGGTCCGTGGATGATGATTCATGACATCATCAGTGGTCCATGCTCCGTGGATGATGATTCATGACATCATCAGTGGTCCATGCTCCGTTGTGGAACCTCCTCCTAAATTATGTTTGACCCTTCCATGTAATAATGAAACAACATACGTTCAAATTAACATAGGCGGAGATCCCGATACGGTCATCTTGCAATGTTCCATCTATTACCATGCCGGGCTACCTAAACTTACCTCGTTTTAAGGAAGAAAATCGAGCAGAGCAATGCTTAGCGACAATCCGAAAACATTGTGGAACGTGTAATTTTCCAACACAAACTTTTAACAAACGCAAAGTCAAAACCTAGAACCATATTATTATGATTTTCTTCGTTGAGCGTCGTGTCCTGATTTAAACCCGGAATAATGGGACAAATTCAATTTCTGATTCGTTTTACAAAACATTGGACTCAATGAATGGATCCCAATGAAACAACTCACTCAATAAAATAGGTTAAATCTCACTCATTTAAATAATACCCGTTTGACATCGTCCCCTCTATCTCCAACTCGTTCGTTCAAATAATAGCTGATTTCTGAGATCGATCCCTCTATCTCCAGACCTTGCTTTGCTTACTGAGAATAAGCAAGAAGGAAAAAAAATATGGGCAACTGTCCGTCCTGCATGGCGGTGGACATGAAGAAGAAGGAGGAAACCATCCAGCTGGTTAGCTCAGATGGCACCGTTCAAATACTTCAAAAACCCATCCGCGCCGGCCAAATCATCCAGGAATTCCCGCACCATTTAGTCTGCCACTCCCATTCCCTGTACATTGGGCAGAAGACGCCCACGCTTTCTCCAAACGACCAACTGGAGGTGGGAAACAATTATTTCCTTCTGCCTGAACATTTTTTCCAGTCTGAGTTAACGCTGGTATTGCTGGCTTCCTTAATATCACCACCGTCCCCAAAATCTCCAAGTACTCCCACTGGTAGCATGTCAGCCTCTCTGCGCAGTATCGAACGTGCGTCTTCTCTGTGCCAGCCGTTTGAGATAGAGAAGAGCGAAATGGGCGGAGGCCTTCGGATCAGAGTGTCCGTGGAGTTTATTACAAAACTTATGGAAGACGGGAGGTCTAACGTTGATGAACACAGGGATGCAGTGGGCAGCAATTCTGTAGATGACAAGCGTAGGCTGTGCAATACTCGGGAATTGCAGAAGGATTATGAGCGGTTGGTCAGGCCCAGAGACCAGCGCTGTAGACCGAAGCTTGAGACTATCAAGGAAAAGGAGAAGAAGGGTATTTGCCACGAGCTGATCTTCAAGCTTAAGGGATTAAGTCTTAACAGATCTTGACCAGCTGAATTTATTGACCTGTTGAGCTGTTATGAAGATGATATTTGAACACGACGGTGGAGTCGGCATCCATTATGTGAAGGGTTACATCGTGGCTGTACATAATGAGTTATTTTCTCTATGGATCGCTGCTTTCTTTTTAAATGCCAGCTCTTTTGATTAGTTTCACCATTGTACATTGCTCCAACTCGATACAAGTCCCTGGCAAAAATTCATTCCATAGTGAACTGCACTTTCCGCAGAACGAAATGGATTATCAATTTTCCAGGCTACGCTTCTGGTCTCCATTATGTACTCTATTGTATAAGAAAAACGTGTACGTAAATGGGGTTGGAAAACAATTCACGTTTATACAATTTTGAAAATGGGGTTTGAAAACAATTTAGGTTAAATCTATTTTGCTTCATTTTATTCTTATTTTCAGTGTTTTGGTTATTTATTAACTAGCATACCCCAAAAGTGTCCCAAAAGTGGGGAAGGAAACACCTAATAGCTGGAAAACAAATATTTTATCATTTTAACTTATATGATTAATTATACGAGGTGAAATGGTTTTTTCTAAATTTCTGGAATGGTTTTTCCAAAAAAAAATAAAAATATTTTTGATTGACATGGTTTAATAATGAAACCTTGAACTCTCTTATAATTAAACATTTAATCTCTTATAATTAAACATTTAAGGAAATCCTACTTTAACATGTTTACAAAAACACTCTCCACTTACAAGACTGGAATTCATTTGTAATCAATTTTCTATGTATGACTATACCATGCTCTATACCTAGGAGGTTAAGGCAAGTCAAGATAACATTAGAAAACGTTTTTGATCTTAGCCTCAATCCCTACAGTTGAAATTGAAGACAATTTACACAATCAAGAACACAACATAAGTCACTTTACCTTACTCAAATATGGAATGACCAAATGATTTTTCATTTCTGCTTAAGTAAGAATTCCTTGGAGAAATTAATAATGCACGAGAGCTTTATTATTCAATGAGTTGTATCTATGGGGACTTCTACTTTACATAGTAACATATTAGTTTATGATTTTACATGTTCTAAACGATGGTCATTCTATGGCTGAAAATATTTTTGCTCAAGGGTTGAATAAGTTTGAAAAGCACATGTTTTTGTCTATGATTATTTAAAACTCTAACTTGCAAATTATACACCTGAAGTGGTATGACAATTCTTTCTTGCAAATTGATGTTATGGAAAACGTATTATTGGAGAAAGATGAGAGCGAACTTGTAATACTTGTTTTTTTTACAAGCACAATTTTTAAACAAGAAGACATCAAATCAATGTGGAAAAGGTGAGATAGTTTTTTTCTTTCTAATGGATAGTGAAAAGGTAAAAAATTGTTAAAAAAGAAGAAGGTGAAAATGAAGAAGCAATAAGAACCCTCTATGGAGAAGGTGAAAATGAAAAGTTACAAAAATGTTTTAGAAAATGTTAGGGAAAATAAAATAGAAACCATCTAACATTATAATATATGTGAAACAAAATCTACTTCATATGTAAGCCCATCAAAAATTGGATATGAAATAGTTTCCAATTCATTGGTGGATGCACCCAAAAATTATAAGTAACATCTAAACTCACCTCTAGTGCTTGAATCTCAAACGGTGACTCTACATCCCAGCATGTGAAGTACATGAGAGTTATAAATAATAAAAAAGATACAATGACATAGAAACAATTATTGCTAACCTCATTTTTCAAAAGACTAAAGGGTGAAATCATGAAGATGAGTGTCTATTTTGCTTGTTTTATGAGGAAAAAACTATATTTTCACAAGTTCTTCAACTTCTAGTATACAAAAGTATTTTTTTATTTAGAATTTCACTTTACAGTAAAAACAAAACTTGTGAAGAATTTTGTTAGCTTTCCACTCACTATTTTTCAAAATTTTTTTATTGAGATTTGATATGTCAATTTGACAATTGTTTAACATGAAAGGAATGATAATGAATTATCTCCCCGCCCCCCCCCGCCACCAACAATTTATCTATTATTAAACTTTTGTTTTTGACAAACGAAATATACTGCAACAATCTACACCAACTCTATTTTATTATGACTGTAATTTTGAATCTAACGGATCCAACTCTATTTTATTATGACGGTGATTTTGAATCTAACGGATGAATATTATAATTTATAGAATTTTTTGAAGTTGACCAAGCTGAAAACATTGCATATTTTAAACACATGTTTTCCCTGAGCTTGTATCTATCTTATTTTTTACTTAAAAGTAACATCTAAAAATGCCCTTTTGAAAAGAACAATTTAAGGATTCTGAATATACAGTTTTCAAAATTTTTCTCGGTGTATTTTTAGAGATACAGATATTTCATTTCACTGAATCATAATGTGAGATGAAAATATTATTCATTGATTTTTGTAAAAATTAAATAATATTAGATAAAATAATGAAAATGAAAAAAAATTATATCCATTGGAAGTTGATTCAATTTTGCAAATGTTTGTATCAATTTCGAAACTAAATTTTGAGTATTTGTAGGAGTCTGCAACCTCCAAAGTTCAAGTAAGATAGCGGGAATTCTAAGGTTACTTGATCCGGATTTTATGAGCAGAATGAAATGAATTTAGATTATTAAAATATGTTTAACATAGAATAATAGAGATACCGTAAAACTGGTTTTCTATTCAATAAGGAAATAAGATGAAACCGTAAAATGCAGCGGAAAACAAGCTTGCTCGAATGGTGGCTCCTTGTCATCTTAATGCATGTCCCCAAGGAGGTCAAGGTACAAATAATTGGGTCTTGAGCTTGTTTGTCTTGAGGAAAAAATCTCTCGCATGCCCAAACGACCTGTCATGGTAGGAGAAAAGAAAGATGATAGGATAGGAGATCATTTCGAAATGTTGCTTGACGAAGCCCTCATGAAACAGAGGAACGAGACGATGGATAGTTTTGTGCAAATCCTTCGGTGACTACTAACATGTGATGCATTTTCCTCGAGCGGAGGAGTCACCCCCTTCAAGGTACAAATCCACTTCTATATTCCTATATTTGAAGGTCAGATAGACGCATATGATGTATACAAGTGGTTGAATATACTAGAAGGGTATTTTTCTTTCCGTAACTTTTCAAATACAAAAAAATTACTTTTGCCCTCCTCAAATCCGTTCCCCATGTCAAAGATTGGTGGGAAACTTTCTGTGATCAAAAGGAAACAGAGGAACCCTCATTATTTACAGTTGTGGCCACCTAAGAATCCTTCAAGGATGTTATTAAGGAAAAATACTACCCCGTCAGAAGTTATGAGGCCTTGTATACCAAATGGACCACACTGCGGAAAGGAAGAGACCAAGCAGTGCCATATTTCACAAATATCTTCCATACCCTGTGCACCAAGATGGGTATCAAAGATTCATAGTGACATCTGGTGCTCAAGTATCATGGCTCTCTTCATAGATACATCCAAAATGAAATGGAATTTCTTGACATCTCGTCCTTGGGCACAACCTATCGATATGTCATCAAAATCGAGCAGAAGCTCAAACAAAAGACCCGACACTTTGGGCATGGGAACCCCTCGCAGCAAAAACCAGGAAAGGGCGGCCCTAACCTACAAAAATAAGAACAGAGAAAAGATGGATAGTGTCAGGACAACCGATCCAATACGTAAGGAAATAAGGACACTAGAAAAACAAAGAAGGATACAGAGAAGTGGTGGGAATTCCTGAAGATCCCTTGGCATAACATTGTTGATTGTCACTCAAAGAAGTTGTTGGTGGTTGAAGTGAAAGCCTCTGAATCAAATGAGGGTTTTGACTCTGAGTCAGAACCAGAAAGGGGAAGACAGATCGTTGACACAGAACCCAATGCCACAGCTTCTACCACCAAGCTCCATCATCGTGAACCAGATGATCCAGAAGAAGGTGAGCGCCTTTTCCATTTGGAGATGTGGGTAAAGGTCACCCTACTGCACTTCATCGTTGATAGTGGTATCCAGAAGAACCTCATCTCAACAAAGTTCATCAAGCAATTGGCCCTGTTGACAATGCCTCACCTACATCCCTACACCATTGAATGGATCCGCCAAGGAAGCAATCTCCACGTCAGCTAATAGTGTCCACTATCGTATGACATCAAGCCCTTCAAAGACGAGGTGTCATGTGATGTTTCTCTTCTCAAAGTTTGTAATGTTATTTTGAGCCAACCTTATTTATGGAAATATAATTTTGTATATGAGTCTAGGCCTCGTAGTGTTATTATTAATTTGAACAAGAAATTGTACAGGATACCCGAGGAAATCCCTCCTAGTGCTATTTCCTTAATCTCTACTAAAAAATACAGGAAGGTCATCTCTCAGATCGAGAAATTTGTCTTCATCATGATTGTCTCTCAGAGTAAGAGAAAGATTGTAGCCACATTCAAGGCCTCCGCGACCGATCTCTCCACACAACAAAAGCAAGTAGATAAGGTCGTGGAAGAATACTCATATATCTTCTCCTCTCCTACCATAGAAAGCATCCCATCGATCTGACCCCAGGCACACCGCTACCTAATGGGTCTGTCTACCACTTCTCTCTGTTAGAAAATGAAGAGATCAAGAGGTAGATCCAAGAAATGTTGCACAAGGGGAACATCCATCCCATCAAATCGCCTTGTGGGAGCCCAATCATACTGGTGTAGAAGAAAGACAGGACCTGGCGACTCTCCATTGGTTATGGGGCCTTGAATAAAATCATAGTCCAGAACCAATACCCAATTCCCCAAATGGATGACCTCCTTGATTAGCTCACGGGGCCAAATACTTCATTAATATTGATCTGAAGTTTGGCTACCAACAGGTCCCAATAGAACATGCAGATGTATGGAAGACCGTCTTCAAGTCAAAATAAGGTCTTTTTGAATGGTTGGGCATGCCCTTTGGTTTGACAAATGCTCCAAAAACTTTTATGAGGATGATGGACAATATCCTGTGATCTTTCACTAGTACTTTTGTAGTGGTGTATCTAGATGAAATCCTCATCTACAACAATACTTGGGAGGAACACATGCATCATATTCAATAGGTTTTGCACACCCTGTGGCAACACAAAATATATGCAAACTTGGAAAAATCCTCCTTCGGCATGGAAAAGGTCCATTACTTAGGCTACATCATTGATCAACATGTTGTGCATGTGGATCCAACCCATATCCAGGTCATCTGTGACTAGCCAACCCCAACCACACTCACTGAGCTCCAAAGCTTCTTGGGCCTCACCAATTTCTATCGCAGGTGCATGTTGGGATTATCTCATACTGCATGGGCCCTCATCCAAGTAACCAGGGGTGGCAGTAAGGAAAAATTTGTGTGGCTCATGTCCCAACAACAAGCCTTCGATGACTTGAAGGAACGTTTCTTCTCATCCCCAGTACTTTCATTATCGTACCTGCAACATCCATTTGAGATCAAGACATATGCTTGAGACTATGTTGTGGGCGTCATTCTCACTCAACACAGACACCCCTTGGCGTATCATAGTGAGACACTATCAGATGTTGTCTGTAAGTGCCCTACTTATGATAAAGAAATGTACTTCATTGTGAAAGCCTACTGCGAGTGGAGACATTGCATTATGGGGATGGAGACAGTCATCCACACTGATCACAAGACACTACAGTTCATATAGACCCAAGGATAATTGTAGAATGACTGCCATCATAAGTGGTCCACATACTTACAAAAATTCCACCTCAACATCAACTATAAAAAAGGAAGTACCAATTGAGTTGTTGATTTCCTCAGTCGACCTCCAGTTGTGGAACTCACCACGATGTTAGGCTCTTGTGTCCATGAGACCTCTGGATGGCCCCACTTCTATGAGATAGCCCCTAACTTCTCCACCACATACCAAATGTTGGCAGAAAACATAATGGTTGCTAATTTCCATCTTCAGGGCAGGTTGTTGTGTCGTCTGAGCCATCTTTGTGTTCCATCAAGCGAACGCAAAAAGATGATTTAGGAATCTCACTATAGTTGGGTGGGAGGAGAATTTGGCGTCAAAAAGACAATGGCAATGCTACAGAAAAATTTCTATTGGCCAAAACTTTGACAGGATGTCGGTAAGTATATCAAGTCCTACACTGCATGCACTATTTCCAAACCGACCACTAAGAAATAGGCCTTTACACCCCTCTTCCTACTACTGACAAGCCATGGGAATCCATATCAATGGACTACATGTCGGGCCTCCCATCCAGCAAGAGGGGAAATGACTATGGTTTTGTGGTTGTTGATCACTTTTCCAAGATCACGATTTTGGCCGCCTGCAAGAAGAACGTCACTACAGATGTCACTTACAAGCTCTTCTTTGAATGCGTCTAGGTACACCTTGGGATCCCACAAACCATTGTCTCAAATCAGGATAGTCGGTTCCTCAGCACATTCTAGTCGAGCCTCTGGTCACTATTGGATACCAAGCTCACCAGATCCACTACCTTCCACCCCCAAACAGATGACCAAACTGAGGTCATCATTTGGATGATCATACATATCCTGCACATGTACAATTCCAAGAATCCCTGCACATGGGATGAGATTCTTCCTGTAATGATCCCAAGCCAAATTCTTTCTTGGAATCACTAACTACTA
>ML781130.1:403316-418791 GCA_009831015.1 Picea engelmannii | reverse complement strand
GTGTATGTGTATGATTGTTCATTTGTTCATTGCTTATTTACTCTGCAGTTATTGGATAATAATGCTTCATTGATATAACACTTGGATTATATGGTTAAATTGCTCTATTACTGATTCACCCCCCCTCTCAGTAATCCAATAGTTTTCAGATAGTGATGGAGAGGAGGAGACAAGGAAGGAACATGTTAGTGAGAAGGATAGTCTAGTTGATGAGTAACCACATGAGGAGGTCAAGAATGGGGTTATTTCCACTCTAGCAGGTGTTCCTAGATTCTAAACCTTCAAGGTCCATGGGGTATTACAATGATAGCATGTTACAGTGCTAATTGATGGTGGTTAAACCCACAACTTTATTGACCTAGCTTTGGGGGTTAGGAGAGGTATTGCTACAGTTGACTTTTTGGGATTTGATGTAGTGGAGGCTGGTAGGAACAAAAATTCCATGCAAAAATAAGATTACATAGTTGAACGTAGCATTGGGTAACTACACAATGAACAATGATTTCTTTGTAGGTGAGGTTCTAGATATTAACATCATATTGGGTGTTCAGTGGCTTGTTTCCTTAGGGAAACATTCAATTGATTATAAAACTATGGAGTTATAGTTTAGGGAAGCAGATGGGAGGAAGGTGGTATTGAGGGGAATGACTAGTGATGCTCTTAGGATTGTCTCAGCCAAGTGAATGGAGGGGATATTCAAGTATGGACATGTATATTATGCATCAAAGTGATTGATCACTTCTCAGAAATCTTCAGATAACAACCAACAATGTCATGTGGACATCCAGACTTTGCTGAGAAAACATGATCAAGTATTTGGGCAGATTCCACTAGGGAGACTTACAAACATGGGATTTGACCATACCATTGAGCTAGAGGAGGGGGGGGGGAATATTATTACCACCCCATACAGGAACCCACAAAATTTTAATTATGAGATAAAAGAATAACATTAAGGAGTTGTTGGAGATGGGGCATATCATGCCTAATTCTATCCCATTCACTTCATCACTGGTTTTGGTCAAGAAGAAGGATGGCACAACGAGGATGTGCATTTATTATATGGCCTTGAACAAGAAGACAATAAATAAAAATCACCCTATTCCTAGGATCAATAAGTTTCTAGATGAGTTTCATGGGGAAGTGTACTCTTCTAAGATTTTTCTTCGATCGGGCTACTATCATATCAATGTCAGTGAGCAAGATGTTCACAAAACCACTTTCATGTGTCACTATGGGAATTACGAGTTTTTTGTCATGTCATTTGGGTTGATCAATGTTCTTTCCACTTTATAGTAATGCATGAACCATACCTTCAACAAATAGTTTAGGGAGTTCTTGTTGGTGATTCTTTGATGACTTACTTATTTACAACAAGACATGGAAGGAGAAATTGAGGCATTTGAATGAGTTTTTGAGTATTATGGGAGAGAAATCATTATATGTCAAAGAGTCCAAGTGTGATTTTGGTATGAAAAATATTATATAGTTAGGCCATGTGATCAATGTGTAGGGGGTACAGGTACACCAGGAGAAGATCCAATCCATATTGGATTATCCCACACCTAAGTCTCTCATAGAGTTATGTGGGTTATTTGGGATATAAGACTACTAGAATAGGTTTGTTAATGGATTTTCACAGTTGTGTGCACCACTGATAGACCTTACGAATAAAGGAGCATTCAAGTGGACAAAGGGGTAACACAAGGCATTTTATAGGCTCAAGGAGGTGATGAGAACTTGTCTAGTGTTAGCACTTCCTGATTTGAGTCAGCCCTTTGTACTTGAGTGAAATGCATCAGGTGAGGGTATTGGGGTAGTTTTGATGCAGAATAAACAACCAATAGTGTTTTAGAGTAGGAATCTTAGAGACACAAAGAGACTCTACTCAATTTATGGAAAATATATGCTCACCATCATACATGCGTTGGTGAAATTTAGGTAGTATCTGGTGGGTGGTTGATTTGTAAGACTCTCCAAAAAAGTTTGAATTACTTCCTAGAGCAGACACATTTGAATGAAAGGGAAAAAAAATGAGTCAAAAAGATACATGCATATGAATTTGATATTGAGTATTTGAAAGGAAAGAAGAATGTCATTTTCGATGCCCTTCTAGGAGACCGACAACATGTTCCCTCATGGAGATTTCCACTGACTAGAAATATCATCTATTGGTGGAATATTCCAAGAATCAATTTGTGTGCGAGTTGATGAATGGACTCATATAGGACGTGTTAAGCCCTAATATTGTCTCATTACCCATTAATTGGGGCATATTACATTAGTAATTTTATTTTATTTATGTCATCTTTATTCCATTAGTTGTAATTATACCTCCTAGTCTCCTATATATACCAAGGAGACATTTTCATTTGGAATCATCTTGTACTTGAACATTTATGTGGGGTGAAAGGAGGTTGCCCGCTCGAAGAGACTTATTATCTAAAATTATCTCTTTTTCAAGGCGTTGAGTACTCATTCTGATTTTTTTCTATGCTATATTGATATTTGATTCTTAAGATATGGTATCAGAGCTCAAGGTCTTAGGGTTTTGCTTCTACATCTGAGACACCGTGGAATTTTTTCTATAACTTTTTTTCTACCACGATTCAAAAGGAATGTCTTGGAGGATATTTATTAGACAGATCAAGGTATGTTGGGTTAAAAATTTAGCACCTGAGGCCTTATACTCTCAGAGATACAACCTTTGTAAGATAGGGTTATGGAATCATCCTGAATTGATTCATTGTGGAATTTTCTCTATAAAATTGTTTGTGTAACGTTTCAGACCCTAAAATCTGGAGGATATTCTCAGAAATTAGTAAGGTATCCGTGGTAGAAATTTCAGGTTTTGGGTCATCATAAATTTTTATATACACCCTGTGGAAGATAGGGTATCTGACTAGTCCTATTGACTAGTCTCAAGAAGGTGTTCCAGGTAAAACAATCATAAATTCTTCCTAGAGTATCCAAATTGAGTGAGACAAGTTGCATTGGATACTAGATAGACCGTAGTAGTTTTGGTACGAGTTTCATAATTTTATATCAATTATTTTGTGTGAGACATGCTATACAAGCGAGATCTCATGGAAAGGCCAAAAATCAGAAATTTGTGGGGAAGTTACCGTAAATTCCACTTGGCACATCCAATTTTTATCAAAACTATGGCATTGAAGAGAAGAAATATTAGAGACCTTTAAAAAATAAAATTTCATAATTATAAGGGCCGAAATTTTGGATATACAATAAAAGGAACATTGTCTAGTAGAACCACCTGAAAATCAAGGTTTAAAGTGCTACTTGTCCAACACGCCACCAAAAAAGGGAACTTCTACACCAAATAAGCCTCCAGACAATCCTACTTGGATTCTTGATGAAGGTGAAGAAATGTCTAGGGACATAAATGATTTACAAAAGAAGACAGTAACAAAATATGGACTACAAGACATGATGGATTCAATAGAAGCTAAGTTTGACGCAATAAATACTAAGATGGACACTTTAAAAGGGGAGATCATGGAAGGATTGAAAAATTTCCTAATAGAGAGGACACCTGAAAGTGAAAATGTATCCCATGAAATTCATGATGAGGACACAAGGAAGGTGAATCAAGAATGGAGAAACTCCAACTTTGGGTTGAAGACCAACCATGTTCCTAACATCGATATGAGGAAGTTTGATGGCAACGACCCAATCACATGAATACTTCAGATGGAGAAATTCTTTGATCTACATAATGTGCCACATACACAAAAGGTATGAATTTCTTCTTTATATTTAGAACCCAATCAATTTGTATGTTATCGATGGATTTTTTCTCGCAAATCACTTGTCACTTGGACAATTTTCACAGAAGAAATGATAGCACACTATGAGGATACAAGGAGCAATACCTTCTTTAGCCAATTGATAAATCTCAATCAAAAGGGTTCAGTTACCGAGCACATTGAGAACTTCCAAAGATTGAAAATAAAGGTAACAAATATTCCATATGAGCACTTGATTGATGTATTCACAGGAACTTTAAAGGATAACATTCAACATGAGGTTCATCTTTGGGAACCCAAATCATTGGAGAATGCATTTAAGGTGGCAAGAAATGTTGAAAGTAAAAATATACCTATGGCTACTAGAAGGACCAATCCTAACATCTATAGAGAGAATGATGCTCCTTCTTCTAAAACACCTCAACCTACAAGGTTGACACCTCAACAATTGGAGGAAAGAAAACCAAAAGGTTTATGCTTTAATTGTGACAGCAAGTACAGTAAGGGACATAAGTGTGGTGAGAAGAAATTATTCTACATAGATTTTGAAGAGGAAGAAGAACAAGAACCATCTCAAGATGAAAATGTAGAAGAAATTTTGTCTGAAGAGTTGACTCCCACGATATTGTGTAATGCATTGGTTGGAATTAGCACTCCTCAAACCATCAATATCGAAGGATACATCAAAAATAAAAAGGTAATCGTCCTAATTGATTCTGGCAGTACTCATAATTTCATTCACTATAAATTAGCCAAAGCTCTCAATTGCTTTGTATATCCAGTGCCAGAGTTTCAAGTGATGATTACAGATGGAGGAACTATCAATTCCTCAGGAAAATGCAATAAGATCAATCTTACTATGGGGGAATATGTAATGAATAGTCCAACGATTGCTATACCCATGGGTTGTGTTGATGTTGTACTAGGAATCCAATGGTTTCAATCATTAGGAACAGTGGATTTTAATTTTCAAGAACTTTTCATGAAATTTTCATTGGAAGGAAAATCAATTGAGTTAAGAGGTATCACAGGGAAACTCGGTAAGGTGATAAGATCTAATGGCATGACAAAATTATTGAAAAAGGGGCATCAAGGCGTTATTGCACAACTATGCTCACTAGATGTTCAAACATCTAAGCCATTTATTCCTCGATATCTCCAAGGGATCATTGATAAGCATTCCAAAGTATTCGAAGATATTCCCAAAGGTCTTCCACCTACTCGAAATCATGGTCATGAAATTCACCTAATTCCTGGGAGTGTTCCTCCTAACATTAGGCCATACAGATACCCTTATGCCCAAAAGAGTGAAATTGAGCGCATGGTTGAAGAAATGTTAGAGGCGGGCATTATTAGACCTAGCCAAAGTTCTTACTCTGCACCAGTGGTAATGGTATTCAATAAAGATAGCTCATGGTGTATGTGTCCAGATTATAGAGAGATCAACAAGATCACCATTAAAGATAATTTTTTCATTCTCATCATTTATTAATTGTTAGATGAACTACATGGAGCAATCTATTTCACAAAATTTGATCTCCATTCAAGATATCATTAGATTAGAATGAAGGAAGAAGATATCCCAAAAACAACATTCTAAACTCATGAAGGCCATTATGAATTTTGGGTCATGCCTTTTGGCCTTACAAATGCACCTTCCACATTCCAAGGATTATGAATTCCATTTTCAAGCCCTTCCTTCAAAAATTTGTGTTAGTATTTTTTTATGATATACTAATCTATAGCAAGTCTTAGGAGGATCATGTGCGACATGTTGACAAGGTGCTACAACTACTAAAGGAGAAGCAACTATATGCCAAACCATCCAAATGTTTCTTTGGAGTGAAGGAGGTAGAGTATTTCGGTCATATTGTATCTCATGAAGGTGTGAAGGTAGACCCTAACAAGATTAACGCCATGATGGACTGGTCGATTCCCAAAACACTAAATAATCTTAGAGGATTTTTGGGTTTGATAGGTTACTACCGCAAGTTTGTTCGACACTATGGAAGAATAGAAGCACCTTTAACAACACTAACAAGAAGGATGAATTTCCATGGACTTCAGAGGCAACTAAAGCGTTTGAACAAATTAAAGAGGTGATGTGCAAAGGTCCTTTCTTGAGCACTCTAGACTTCACAAAAACCTTTATCAAGAAGGAAGGCCCCTGACTTTTTAAAGTCGACCACTCAAGGGAAAGTACTTACACAAACCCATTTATGAGAAGGAAATGATGGCAATACTACATGCATTGAAAAAATGGCATCCTTACCTAATATGTAGGCACTTCAAGGTCAAAATAGATCATGATAGTCTTAAATACTTCTTGGAACAAAGACTATCTTCAGAAGAACAACAAAAATGGGTAACCAAGATAATGGGTTATGATTTTGAAATCATCTATAAAAAGGGGAAGCAAAATGTTGTGGCAGATGCACTCTCAAGAAAGGATGAATATGTTGAGGCCCTTCTCTGTTCTATTTCAATCATCCAACCCAATTGGATAATAGAAGCAAGGGATGAATGGAAGAATGACGAAAAAGTGTGGACTCTCATTCAAAGTTGCAGCAGGATTCCAGTGCATCAAATACATTTACATGGAAAAATGATTCACTATGGTACAAATATAGCTTATATTTATGTAAGAAATCCCAACTCAAACAAAAGGTACTATTGGATTTGCACACCTCTCCAGTAGGAGGGTAATCGAGATTTTTGAAAACCTACCATAGAGTCAAGAAGGATTTTTTTTGGGATGGGCTTAAAACTGATGTTCAAAGGTTTGTGGCAGAATGTTTGGTTTGCCAACAAAATAAGGTGGAAACAATTAATACCCTGGGTATTTTACAACCATTATCCATCCCAAGTCATCACTGGGAGGAGGTTTCCATGGATTTCATCGCAAGTTTACCGAAGTTTGAAGGAAAGAGTGTCATCATGGTGATTGTTGATAGACTAACCAAGTACACAAACTTTTGTTCACTCTCTCATCCCCTCAAAGCTAGTACAGTTGCCACCGCATTCATGGAGGCAGTTCAAAAGCTACATGGCAGCCCAAACATTATTGTAAGTGATAGAGATCCCATCTTCACTCAACATTTTTGTACAGAATTATTTTCTTGTTTGGGTACTCAATTAGCTCATAGCTCATCCTATCATCCTCAATCTGATGTACAAACTAAGATAGTGAACAAAATTTTGGAAGGTTACCTTCGTTTCTTTGTCTCTAATAAACAAACACAATGGTTCAAATGGTTACCCTTGGCAGAATGGTGGTATAACACTTCCTTTCATACTGCAACAAAAATGACACCATTTATGGCACTCTATGGATACCACCCTCCTTCCATCACTTCTTCTCTAAAATAAAAATCTAAGGTTCAAGTAGTGGAAGATCACATCGAGCATCAACAACAAGTTCTCCAAATCTTAAAGGACAACCTGACCATGGCACAAAATCACATGAAACAAAAAGAAGATCAACATTGTAGTGAAATAAGTTTTGAAGTAGGGGATTGGGTGTTTTTAAGACTACAACCATACAAACAGATCTCCCTCAAGCAAGCCAAGGATAATAAATTATCACCAAAGCACTATGGCCCTTATAAGGTGTTGCAAAATATTGGTATTATGGAATACAAATTGGAGTTGCCTGCATCTTCACGAGTACACCCAATTTTCCATGTTTCATGCTTAAAGAAGGTTATAGGTGACAAGATCCCAGTTCAAACTATATTTCCAGAACTTGACGAGGAAGGAAAAATCATATTGGATCTTGAAGCCATCACTGACACAAGAATTTGCCAGCTGAGGAATAGATCCATTTCAGAGTATCTCATTAAATGGAGGAAAGTACCGGTTGAAGATTCCACTTGGGAAGATGAGTCTTTTATACAGAAGCATCCAAAGTTACTCAAGAGTTGCGGACAACACTTGTCTCAAGGGGAGGGGCATTTTAATCCCTAATATTGGCTCATTACCCCTTAATTGGGGCATATTACATTAGTAATGTTATTTTATTTATTTCGGCTTTATTCCATTAGTTGTAATTATACCTCCTAGTCTCCTATATATACCAAGGAGACATTTTCATTTGGAATCATCTTGTACTTGAACATTTATGTGGGGTAAAATGAGGTTTCCCCCTCGAAAAGGCTTATTATCTGAAATTCTCTCTTTTTCAAGGTGTTGAGTACTCATTCTGAGGTTTTTCTATGCTACATTGATATTTGGTTCTTAATAGGACGATAGGTATCGGGTGGTAGATGATATAATTTTATACCAAGATAAGACATCTTTAGTTTCTGAGTCCACACTCAAAGAAAATATTTTGAGGGATTCACATCACACACCGCTGGCAGGGAACCTTGGGTATTTCAAGACCTATAGGAAAGTACGTGATAGGTTCTCATGGAAGGGCCTCAAGGACGATGTGTTGTGGTATGTGAGAGAGTGTATGACTTGCCAATAGAACAATTCAGAGCATATACACCTAACATGATTATTACAACCTATACCCATTCCATAGAAGAAATGGGAGAGTGTGTCAATGGAATTTATCATGGGTTTACTGAGGGTACAGGGAAGAGATTGTATATATGTAGTGGTCAATTGGTTGACCAAGTTTGTACACTTCTTCGTTATCTCATTAGAGTACAAGGAAATGTAGGTGTAGAGTTTTTTTTAGGGAGGTATTTATACTTCAAGGGTTATCGAGGTACATTATCAGTGACAGATACATTAGATTTGTCAGTGATTTTTGGCAATAGTTATTCAAGTTGGTAGGCACAAAATTGACTCCTTACACCAATTACCACCCTCAGAAGGATAGTCATACAGATATTGCGAACAAATGGATTGAGGGATATTTGTGCAACTATGTGTCAGGACAACTTAGAATGTGGATTAAGTGGTTACATATGGGAGAGTATTATTATAAAACCACCTATCACATGTCCATTGGTATGACTCCATTGATATATTTTTATAGTAACAATGCACCATCATTTTGGGATTTGGAATTTGGGTATAGTAGGTCTCCCAAGACCAAGGATTGGATTTAGGAGAATCAGGACATCCTTAAGGCCCTTAAGGATAATTTGCAGAAAAATCAGAATAAATAGAAGACATATGCGGATAGGCACAGGGTTGAGCATAGTTTCGAGGTAGGAGATTTGGTATTTCTAAGGTTGCAACCATATAGACAATCTTTGTTGAAGAAGAGAAGCATAGAAAAATTAAGGCCCTGGTTTTATTGTCCATACATGATAGTACAAAGAGTTGGAGAAGTGGAATATGAGCTTGAGCTTACAAAAGGGATTATCCAGGTGGATATCGGTGGACACCCACCTATTCCACTATCTCAAAGAATAATTTTCATTTTGGCATTTTTTCCTATTTTTTCGAGTCCTAAACTTTCGGGGTCATTTTGAGGCCCTAAGAAACACTTTTTGGGTGTAGAAAAATCACACTATTGGATTTATCTATATTGTGATGCAAACATGTGTAGTTATCAGATAGTTCTTTCCAACGATATATTGTGTGATTAAAACAAAGATCGTATGAAAAATTTACGACCCTGGGAAGTTGATGTACCAACTTACCCCATCAGAGCCCACATGACTTTTGGCGCTTCATATCCTAGGGTTAGGTTTTTGGATGTTTTGGATTTATTACTTATTATTTATGTTAAAAATTCCTTTGGAGCCTCATTGTAACCATATTCTTGCAAATGAGTGTAGTTGTCACATCTCTTCTCAAATATAGGGTGCCACCATTTGAGCAAATTTGTTTTAGTATGCAATTTTACATTTTTAGCATATTCTCTTTATTAATAGAAGTAAAGTTTTATTGTATCTCCATGCATTTATTTCCTATACATTTTTATTCCATTTTGTTCCATTTATAAATCTGGATTAGTGGTATTAGAGTGGTTTTCTCTTTATTTGTTTCCCTGCACATGTCCCCAACGAGGTCAAGGTACAAGGAGTTGGGAATCGAATTGGTTGAGCCCTTGAAATACCATCCCTACCGATCATGAAATCCTCTCATGGAAAAATAAAAGAGAGAAAATGGAGTAGGAGATCATTTTAAACTGTTGCTTGAGTAATCCCTTGCATGTCAAAGGAACAAGATGATGGATAACTTTGCACAAATCCTTCGACGACTACCAAAAAGAAATGCATCTTCATCAAGCATCCATGTTTCCCCCTTCAAGGTACAAGTCAATTTTGATATCCCCTTACTAAAGGTCATATAGATGTGGATGTTTTAGATAAATGATTGAATCTTCTAGAAGGGTGTTTTTCGGTCCATAATTTTTTCAATAGAATAATACCTTTGTGCTCCTTAAGGTTGTCCCCCATGTCAAGGATTGGTGGGAAACTTAATGTGAGAAAAGGGCCACTGAGGAATCTGCGATAATTATGGTTTCCCCCATTTGGTATTATTTTAAGGATGCTTTTAAGGAACAATACTACCCTGTTGGAAGCTCTGATGACCAGTAAATGAGATGGACCACACTGTGACACGAAAGGACCAGACAGTACCAGATTTCACAATTATATTCCATACCTTGTGCACCAAGATGTGTATCAAGGACTTCGAATGACATATGGTGCTCAAGTACCATGACTATATGCATAGATACATCCAAACAAAAATGGAGTTTCTCAAAATCTCTCACTGGGCACAACATATCAATATGTTGTAAAAATCGAACAAAAATTTAAACAAAAGAAGCGAAAGTTTGGATCTAGAAATTCCTCACAATAGAAGCAGGGAAAAGGTATCCCCAAACCACAAAAAAAAAGGAAGATAAAGGATCGAGACCCTCAGGAAAACCATTTAAAGATGTAAACAAAGAAGGGTTATGAGAATATGAAGAAAGACACTAGGAAGAGGTGTGAATTCCATAAAATCCCCTGGCATAACACTGATGAATGTCACTTGAAGTAGTCATTGGTGGTAGATCTGAAAGCCTCAAAGTAATAGGAAGGTTCCAAATCTGAATCAGATCCAAAAAAAGTGAATCAAATCATTGAAGCAGAACCCAGTTCCACTGTCTCTATCACCAAGGTCCAGTCAAGTGAACCAGAGGAATCAAAGGAAGGTGAATGCCTTTTTCATTCACATATGTGGGTGAAGGGTGCTCCACTACATTTCATTGTTGATAGTAGAATTCAAAATAACATGATCTCAGTAGAGTTCGTCAAGCGGCTGAACCCACCGATGACACCACACCCGCATCCCTACACTTTCAGGTGGCTCCTCCAAGGAAGAGACCTTCTCGTTAGCAAAAAATTTCATCTGCCCTATGAAATCAATCCCTTCAAGGATGAGGTATTGTGTGATATTTCCCTCGTTGAATTTTGTGTTTTTCTTTTAGGCCAACAATATTTTTGGAAAAAAAATGTTGTGTATGAGTCTAGACCTCACAGTGTTATTATTACTTTGGGCAGACTATTGTACAAGATACCAGAAGTAGCTCCACCTACCGCTATTTCTATGATCTCTATTAAGCAATGCAGGAAGGTCATTTCATAGACTGGGAAATTTTTCTTCTTCATGATTCACTCTCAAAGTGAAAAAAAGGTCATATCCACATCCATGGCCTCTGCACAAGGCCTCTCCATGCAACATAAGTAAGTGGACAAGATCATGGAAGAATACAAAGACACCTTCTCCTCATCCACCTAGGGTGTCACAACACTGTTAGGTCAAGCATTCAATTGATCTAACCCTTGTCTCACCTCTACTTAATGCGCCATTATATTATCATTCTTTGATGGAGAATTAGGAAATTAAGTGACAAATCCAAGAGATGTTTCAAAAAGAGCACATCCAACCCAACTCTTCACCCTGTGGGAGCCCAATTGTACTCATACAGAGGAAATATGGGACTTGGCAAATCTGCATTGATAACAGGGCCATAAAAAAAATCATAGTCAGGAATAGATACCCAATTCCCCAAATTGACGACCTTCTTGACCAACTCAAGGGAGCCAAGTTTTTCATCAAGATTGACCTGAATTCTCGCTACCACTAGGTCCCAAAAGAACAAACTAATGTATGGAAGACCGCTTTCAAGTCCAAATAAGGTATTTTCAAATGGCTAGTCATGCCCTTTGGTTTGAAAAATTCTCCAACAACTTTCATGAGATTGATGGATGATATATTGCGGCCCTTCACCAATTCATTTTTGGTGGTATATCTGGATGACATCCTCATCTTCAACAAGAATTGGGAAAAACACTTGCAACATATTCAACAAGTCCTTCACACTCCGCGGCAACACAAGCTATATGATAACTTGGAAAAATGATCCTTTGGCGTGAACATGGTCCAATACCTAGGATATATTATTGATGAGCATGGTTTCCATGTGAATCTAGCCAATATCTAAGTCATTCATGATTGGACAGCCCCGACCACACTAACTGAGATTTGAAGTTTCTTAATACTTGCCAACTTCTATCGTAGGTTCATATTGGGATTCTCCCATATTGCATGGGCCCTCAGCCAAGTGACCAAGGGTGGTGGCAAGTAAAATTTTGTATGGGGGAAGTCACAACAAAAAGAATTCGATGATTTTAAACATCGCTTGTGCTCAACTCCAATACTCTCCTTACCCAATCTACAACAACCTTTTGATATTGAGACCGATGCTTTAGACTATGTCGTGGGAAAATTCCTCACTCAGCATGGTCATCCTATGGAATATCATAGTGAGACACTATCATATGTTGTGATCTGTAAGTGCCCCACCTATGAAAAAGAAATGTATTCCATCGTACAATCCCACTGAAAATGGAAGCACTACATTCTCAAGAATTAAATAGTCATCCACACTGATCACAAGCCTCTATAGTTCATGTAGACACAATGCAAATTGCAGAATGACCACCATCAAAATTGGTCCACATACTTGCAACAGTTTTATATCAATATCAAATATAAGACAGGGAGCACCAATCATGTCATTGACTTCTTCGGTTGACCTCCAGTTATATCCCTAACCATGGTGCTCCATTCTTGTGTCCATGAGGAATTTAAGTGGCCCAAACTCTACAAGAGTGATCTTGACTTCGCTACCACTTACCAAATGCTAGGAATAGGTGTGACCGTCACTAAATTTCATATTCAGGATGAACTATTATGCCATCTGGGCCACCTATTTGTTCATTCAAGTGAGCATGCAAAGTTGATTTGGGAATCTCACTACATTCATATGGGATGATATCTCAACAATTATATCAGGTCATGCACTACCTATTCCATTACCAAACCAACCACTAAGAATAAAGTCCTATACACTCCTCTACCTACTCCCAACATGCCATGGGAATCTAACTTTATGGACTACATTTCGGGCCTTCCTTCAATGAATCAAGGAAATGACTTTGCTTTTGTGGTGGTTGATTAGTTTTATAAGATGTCCATCCTCACAACTTACAAGAAGAATAAAACAACGGAGGCCACTGCCAAGATATTCTTCGAACAAGAGTGGCTACACTTTGGGATACCACAAAACATCATATAATATTGGTACAATAGATTCCTAAACACATTCTGGTCCAGCCTCTAGTCACCGCTGGACACCAAGATCACCAAATCAATGGCCTTCAACCCCCAAACTAATGGCCAAACAGAGGTCATCAATATAATGATCGTGCATATTTTGCGCAAGTACAACTCCAAACATCCATGCACATGGGATGTGAGTCTCCCCTATGTTCAACACAACTATAACAAAGCCCTTCATAGATCGACCAACCGCAGTCCCTTTTAGGTGGGGTTGGTTGTTAAGCCCTAATATTGGCTCATTACCCCTTAATTGGGGCATATTATATTAGTAATGTTATTTTATTTATGTCGGCTTTAGGCCATTAGTTGTAAGTATACCTCCTAGTCTCCTATATATACCAAGGAGACATTTTCATTTTGAATCATCTTGTACTTGAACATTTAAGTGGGGTAAAAGGAGGTTTCCCCCTTGAAGAGGCTTATTATTTGAAATTGTCTCTTTTTCAAGGCTTTGAGTTATTTTTCTGAGGTTTTTCTATGCTATATTGATATTTGGTTCTTAACATATGGTATCAGAGCTCAAGGTCTTAGGGTTTCGCTGCTACATCTAAGACACCTTGGAATTTTCACTATAACTTTTTTTCTACAATGTTTCAAAAATAATGTATTGGAGGATATTTATTAGATGGATCAAGGTACGTTGGGCTAAAAATTCATCTCCTGATGCTTTATACTTTCATAGATACAGCCTGTACAAAATAGGGTTTTGGAATCATCCTGAACTGAGTCATTGCGTAATTTTCACTATAAAAACATTTCTGTAATGTTTCAGAACCTGAAATTTAGAGGCTATTTACATAAATGAGTAAGGTATCTATGGTAAAAATTTTAGCTTCTGTGTCAACTTACATTTGTATATACACCCTGTGTAAGATAGGGTATCTGACTAGTCCTATTGACTAGTCTCAAGAAGGTGTTCCAGGTAAAACAAACATAACCTCTTCCTAGAGTATCCAAATTGAGTGGGACTAGTTTCATTGGATCTTGGACAGCCTGTAGTATTTCTGGTGCGAGTTTCAGAATTTCATATCAATTATTTTGTGCGGGGCACACTATACAAGTGATATCTCCTGGAAAGGCCAAAATTCGGAAAATTGTGGGGAAGTTACCGTAAATTCCACTTGGCACATCCAATTTTGATAAGACCTGTGGCATTATAGAGAAGAAATATCAGAGAACTACATAAAATAAAGTTTCATACCCAGAAGTGATGAAACTTGGGAGATACAATAGAAGAAATATTGTCTAGCAGAACCACCTCAAAATCAAGGTTCAAAAGTGATACTTGGCCAACATGCCACCAAAAAAGGGAACTTCTACACCAAATAAGCCTCCATAAAATCCTACTTGGACTCTTGATGAAGTTGAAGAAATGCGTAGGGACATAAATGAACTACAAAAGAAGATGGATTCAATGGAAGCTATGTTGGATACTAAGATGGATGGTTTAAAAGGGGAGGTCATGGAAGTATTGAAAAATTTTGTAACAGAGAAGACACCTGAAAGTGAAAATGCATCCCATGAAATTCATGATGAGGACACAAGGAAGGTGAATCAAGAATGGAGAAACTCCAACTTTGGTTTGAAGAGAAACCACGTTCCTAATATTGATATGAGGAAGTTTGATGGCAAGGACCCAATCACATGGATACTTCAGATGGAGCAATTCTTTGATCTCCATAATGTGCCACATACACAAAAGGTAGGAATTGCTTCTTTATACTTAGAACCTAATCAATTTGTATGGTATTGATGGCTTTGTTATCACAAATCACTCGTTACTCGGACAATTTTCACGAAAGAAATGATAGCACACTATGAGGATACAAGGAGCAATACCTTCTTTAGACAATTGATAAATCTCAAGCAAAAGGGTGCAGTTAACGAGCACATTGAGAACTTCCAAAGATTTAATATAAAGGTAACCAATATTCTAGATGATCACTTGATTGATGTATTCATAGGAACTTTAAAGGATCGCATTCAACATGAGGTTCGCCTTTGGGAACCCAAATCATTGGAGAATGCATTTAAGCTGGCAAGAAATGTTGAAAGTAAAAATATGGCTATGGCTACTAGAAGGACCAATCCTAACATCTATAGAGAGAACAATGCTCCTTCTT